>JAZFAU010000253.1:0-77500 GCA_037178615.1 Dione vanillae
GACGGGTTGCGGCCGTTTCGTTCAATTATTTACTTATTTATTAGCTTCACGCTTTAACCCGCACGTGGCAGGGCAGGCAGAGGGAAGGGTGTTGAGTGGCGGAACTCAACTCCGCGCTTTGCCTAGTTTCCAGAGCGAAGAAAATGGAAATAGAAAATTATTACTATTTCCATTTTCTTCATTCTGGCAACTAAGGCAAAAGCGCGGCGTTGAGTTCCGCCACTCGACACGCAATGCCTCGAAAAACGGCGGAAAGCGGGGACGAAGTAAGCAGGGACTAAGTAACGGAGTGTCTTAACACTAGGTTGTTATGGTTCCTGCAGTTCCCTCTGCCATGTGCGGGATAAAAGCGTAAAGCTAAAAAAAAAAATCCATCTTCTCGAGTGGGAATCGAACCCACAAAACGTCGCGTTTACAGTAACATGTACCTATCAGCGTACACACCTCGCACGCTTATTAACTACACAAGTACACATAGAAACAGCACTACGGCTGACTTCACTTGTTGTTTTTTACACAAAAGCAAATTCATACCTTACGAGAGGCAAAATAACAGGGTACTGAACTAAACTGGCCAAATCCTATCTTCATATGGCTATTTCCTCACTTTTATCAATATTTATATGGGTACTTTATATTCATTTTATGCAAATTATATTAATATTGTCTTACAATATATATGTATATACGTGTATATATTAGTGATATAACGAATATTCGCATTCGTGACTTGTTCGTGAATATTTCTACATTTTAAGCATACATATTCACATTAGCAAAAAATTTCAGTTGTTTTGCGAATAATGAATGCCAGAAAAATAAAAATTTGACGACGATAATACGTTATTAAGATCGAAATCATCATTTTTTATATAAAAAATAGTAACTAAACCTCGTAATCACATTATCAGTCTTCAGTATATCTCATGAAACAATTTTTGTTATGCAAACTGAGCAAACAAAAACAAATTCACTCTCTCTCACTCTCTCTTTCTTCTAAAAGAGGTTTTATTAATTATTATTTAGATTTCTAATGTTATAAGTCTGAACATTCGCATTCGTGAACGTTAAATCACTAGTACATGTGAATATATGTGTGCGTGCGTGCGTGCGTGTGTGTGTGTATGTGTGTATATGTGTGTATATACCTGTCTGCGTGTCCCCGATATCGATGACGTGGTCCTCGCTGGCGGACGCGAGCAGACGCCCGTCGAAACTGAACGAGAGCGTCCGCACCGGCCATTCCAATCTGTATTAATAAACGAAAATATATTTAAATTAAATTTAATATTCATAAATTTAGTTTTGAGGAGATTCGTTGAATATTTTTAAGAATTGAAATAATTAATTACTTGTAATTTAATAAAAAGATTATTAATAAACAATCAAGTATCGGGATATTTTTAGGGAATTTTTAGGAATTTTAAAGTTTTAATCCATATTGTGAGTAACTGTTAAACAAACCATATAAAAATTTGAACCGCGGGATTTGAACCTGCTAATAATGAAATAAGTTGTATAAAGCATATAGAATAGAATATTGAAGCAATTTGTTGAAGAACACATGGGTCAATAACTAAGAAAAGAATTTATATATAGCTACTTCCGCTAGTTGTTATGCAACGAGGCATCCTCAGGAGATGGAGACTGACAAGTGCCCAAACACCCAGTGTTTGGGCACACTTGGGCACCTAGTGTTTGGGCACTAGTGGACACAGCGGGTGGGTGCTGCACTTAATTGCATAACTACTACTGCATAGCGGAAGTAGCTATATATAAATTCGTTTCTTAGTTAACATGGACTTCTACAAATAAAAGCCTGTTCAAAATGTTCTATTAGACATGGTTCAGTGGTCCGAGCGCCTGGACACTATGTAAGAGGCGCGGTTTCAAATTTTTTAATAATTTTTTTTGCATATATTATCTTTAATCATTTTTAGGGTGTTTTTTAAAAAAAGATGTAATTCATTTTAATTAATTCGATTACAGTTTAAACTTGATTCATTGAAACTAGGAAGCTTCTTATAACCAAAATAGAAGAACTTTTCGATATAACTAAATTATTTATATTATTAAAGAAAATAAAGTTTAGATTTTCTCCTCTTTGTAAATTAATCACCTTATCCATCTATTTATCTAAAAGTCTAACATTACAAACTCACCTAGAGAACACTCTCAAACAAGCGAGCTCGTTGACGTCCCACAGCGACACGAGGGCGTCGGCGGAGCCCGTGGCGAAGTACCGGCCCGTCGGGTCGTGCTCTATACAGATGCACGTACCGGGGTGAGCTTTTAGTACCGTTTGGAGGTCTAGACCCGGGTAGCTGGAATTTTGAGGTCTCAGTTCAAATTTCATATTATATATCATACTAATAAAGTATAAACAAATAGGTAAAAAAATAAAAGGTTTTAGTTGATTTTTTTTTTCTTTTTTTAGCTTCACGTTTTATAGGTTTTAGTGTGAAGCTAGTGTTAAGACACTCCGTTGCTTAGTACCTGCTTTCTCCGTCCCCACTTTCCGCCTTTTTTGAGGCATTGCGTTACTTACTTACTTAGGCACTAAACACGCAATGCCTTGAAAAAGATTCACACGGTCCCTGCAGTTCCCTCTGCCTAACCTGCCATGTACGGGATAAAGCATGAAGCTAAAAAAAACATTGTAATAAAATTTGTACTTACGTCAATATGTGAACACATCCCAAGCCATTGGTTAAGAAGAATAGGTCAGAAGAGCTGTTCCATGAGATCTCATTTACTTCAAAGTTAAATTGTTCTTCTACAACCTGAAATAATAAGCATTAGGGTCTATTTGGTTTTTGTTTACAATAAATATATAAAAAAAATGTAAAGATAATAGTTCATTATGAGTAATATTAATGCTATGTACCATGTATTTACAAAAATACTAGGTATTCAGCCCATCCGGCCTGTTAATTGAGCGAGCGCAGAAGCGGTACAATAAAGACACTTTCTTGACAAACCGAATTAGAATGTATGCAAAATTATATGTGGAGTGAAAAATTGTTCAAAAATGGCCTAAATCGGACTACTACACGACAAATTTGGCAAAAGCTTTGCTCTCGAATCGAGCCGTAACTCGACTAAATGTAAACAAATTGCACGCGCAAGGTAATCCAAAGCATTTTCAATGAAAATCGAATTTTGTTGGTTTTTTCTCAATTATTCCTCAAGGACATGTCCGATCACAGTTTTTTATATATGTTGGCACTCCTCATGACCACAGTGATCGTTTAAAACAAATCCGATCAAAATCGGTTCAGTGGTCTAGGAGGAGTTAGCGAACAAAGAATGCATAGACCCCCACTAACAGAGAGCTTCGCTCGTCGCTGCGCTCCTCACTCGCTCAATAATTAACTTTTATTTTTATTTTTTTTTTAGCTTCACGCTTTTTATCCCGCACAAAGCAGGGTAGGCAGAGGGAACTGCAGGGACCGCGGGAACCTAATGTTAAGACACTCCGTTGCTTAGTCCCTGCTTTCTCCGTCCCCGCTTTCCGCCGTTTTCGAGGCATTGCGTGTTGAGTGGCGGAACTCAACGCTGCGCTTTGCCAAGTTTGCCAGAGCGAAGAAATTGGAAATAGAAAAATCCATCTTCCTCGACTGGGAATTGAACCCAGTAACCGTCGCGTTACAGGCAGACGTTGCCCCTCTGCGCCACGACGGTCCTCATTAACTTTTATGATAAGAACATATAGTATAAGTTAAAAAGGGTACGGACCAAGAGTCTGTAGTGTCAATTATATTTCAATTAAAAAAGTTTTTAATATATACAAAAAACCACATAATTAGAAAGCAATTATTTGAATTTATCTTATTTATTTTTATAGTTTAGTGCATACTTTTCTATTGTCAAACAAAAATGTTACCACTACCAATCTGGTAAATGCCTATGATATATTTAGAAACTAATGACAAACTTACAAAGTTACTCTTTCAATATATAGTAAACAAATATTTCAGTTCAGAATCTCTTATAAAAAGAGGGTAGTTTCAGATGACAAAAACAATAAAAACAATGAAATTATTTCAATCTGAGCTGTTACATACAAGAAATGGTCTATATTGGAAGGGAAATACCCTTAAATATTTCAATGTTATATTTAAAATAAAACCAACCACTTCTAGTTTCTAATAGTAGTGTAATGGGTAGTAGATAAATTAAATGATCTTAGGTAAGCTTTGCTAATTAATATTGTTTTTATTTCTTTTAAATTGTTGCAGTTGAAATTGTATTCAATGGAAATTAAAAGATGAAAAGTAATTGTGAAACCATTCTAAGATGCTTATATATATTTAATTCAATATTTAATATACAACAATAAAATATTTCAAAATATAATGCCTAAGTATATTTAGTAATATTAATATTATACATACTACTTTATAATTTCTAGCATCAATAAAAGATACTAGGTCCTCTTTATTGCCGACAGCAATTGTGGCTCCGCTGGGTGACCATGCTATGTTTATGTTTTCACCTTTGGTTGATATTGATGCGGCGCATTTGTGTGACCTAGATATAAAAATAAACTATTTTTGGTTTATAGATATACATAAAAATATTGAATTTATGCCCTTTTTTATAAAGAGAATTAATTCACAGAGATACTCTGTTTTAGCTTATTAGAGAGATGAGATTGATGATTAATAAGTAACTGTTAACTATTTCGATTGTAATTTAATCTTTAAAGAAAGTAGTTCCTTTAACTAATAAATGGAAATTGGATGTAATATATTTTATTATCTTATATTTAGATTTAAATTACACAATATTTTATTAAAGACAAACCGTGTATCCCATATCCGAACTGACTTATCTCCGCTGGCTGTACTTAACAAATCTGGATGCGAGGCATGCCAACACAATTGATCCACTGATCCTGTGTGACCTTTGAAAACGAAATCTTGAGCCTAAAAGCAACATACGTAGACAATATGTATAAAATATTCATAATAGACAGTTATTTTCCATAATAAATAAACATAACCTATAAATTTTTTGAACGTGTATATTGTTACAAAATATTTCAATTTACCAGTCTACTTCTTTCTAAATTAAATATAGCTACGCTCTTATCAAACGATCCTGAAGCTAGTTTCCTTCCATCACAGGACCACCCTACAGAATGCACTTTGGAGCTGTGAGCGACGTATTCGCGTACAACGTTATGGTTCGCAAAGTAGTTTCTTAATTCAGTTAAATCTTCTATAGGCGTTTGGGCCTGCTTGGATTCCTTCATTTTTACTCAAGTTTTATTATATAAACTTCTAAATACAGACATCCATGTATTCTAATTTAGTAAACAAATATTTCGCTTGGCTGTCAATGTTGAATTGTCAACTGTATTTGTTTTACAACCACAGAAAAAAACTGTTCCATTTCTGTAAATGCAAAAATGTTATTATTTAATACTATAAATTGATAATAGCGAATTACATCTCACATAAAAATAATATTTAATGAAAACAATAAATAAAACGAAAAATCCAACAACAAAATTATTTATTAAGTTTTATATTTAAGATTGCACATATTCTCGGCGCCAAACTTTTATTTGTGTTAGAAAATACGCCACAGGAGTTAACCAAAATACGTACAAAAACGCAATATGTAGCACCTTTTCCTGAAAATAAAAAGAGCAGTAAATAAGAGAATCGACGTTAAATATAATTCACGTTTAATTCGCATTAAACAATACAAAAAAAAAATAAGTAATAAAATTGCTTAAACGAGAGGAAACAAATGAGTTGTTTTAGTTTTTATGTTTGTTGTGAAATAATTTAATTATAAACAAATTTCTCCTTACGCCATATGAACAAGGATATCTAGGTGGCGCAGATATTCCCAGACCAACTTGCGCAAAATTTTTTTTAGGAATATGATACGGCTGAATCGTTGTCCTTCGCAATATATTCATTAAATTCCTCCCAATCATTTTAACAAAGACACTCGACAAAGATCAAATAAATAATGAGTTAGTTTTGTAATATATTCGTCATTTAAATTTGAAACGTCACTAATTTGTCACCAAAAAGAAAAAAGTATTTATAATGTAATCTAAAAATGTAGTTAATTTAAAAAAAAAGATAAAGGAAGCAAGGAAGCTTTTAAGTTTATTAGTTGTTTTAAGCTTTTATTTTTTAAGTTTCACGCTGCATACATAGGCTAAGTCTAGTGTTAATATATGTATTAACACTAGGCTTTGGCTAGCAAGAAATTAAGATAACTTTTTCTCCCCGAGTAGGATTCAATGCAATTACAGCCAGACATTGAACTGTCACACAACGGCCCCAATGAAAAAAAAATAAAAACTGTTTAAATTAAAACTTTTATTGTGCTTTCTATTACTTTTAATAAATATATGAAAAAACAGACAAAAACAGAAATGAAAAGACTTCCTTATTTTTTTAAATACAATTATTTGCACTTATTAAAGAAATAAATAAATACTATATGTAAGTTTTCAATGTTTTTAAAATACAACAATTAATTGAAATAACAGTATTTATTATATATCACTGCGATGATGCCCAAACGGACATGGTAGCAAATTGGTTTTCTGTGGTGACGTCTTGACGTTGAAAAAACTAAATTACACAACGTCGTAGGAATATAATTATCATTTTTACAAAATATTTATACTTAATAATATGTCTATATGAGATACAAGATTTTCTATAAAACATTTTTATTGACTTATATTCCTTTTATTGTATTTTGTAACGTTCCTTACAATAAATAACTTACTAATAAGTACTTGGCTGTTTAATAAATAACACAATGAATTCCTCCTTTATAAAAGCGTGTAATACTTTCTATTCTAGACTTTAAGTCGTCTCTTTTTAAAGGCAAACAGTGTAAATAGAATATATATAAATACTTAAGTTTAAATTAAATATCAACCTAAAAATTTAGCTTTAATATTTATTATCTGTAACTTAACATAATTTCTTCTAAGTTCTGCATACATTTGTAAAGACAGAACGTTGTGCAATTCAAAATGGCCGCGCACTCGCGTATGACGAAAACAAAACTATTTGGACAGTTCTCTGTCAATTCGATATCAAACTTTACATTCATGTCCACACTCCTTACGACTGCTTTGGACTTGTAATGTCGCGTCCAATAATTAAATTTCTTTAATTTCTTCTTTTTTACTAACTTATCTAATTCTTTACTCTCTTTATTATTTCTCTCCGTGTAAAGTCTCTTTAAAGCTGCCACTTCACTTAGCGGCATATCATCATCTGAATCGCTCTTGTCACTTATGTTTGCCAAATTTTCATACAGATTTTCTTTATTGGCAAATTCTTCGATTTTCTTTTGTAATATCTTCTCGATCTCCACATCGTCGTCTATATTGATATCTTCATTAAATTCTAGATCTTCACTCAGTTTTACATATAATTGTTTAGTATCGTGTGTTTTGGCGTCAAATTTAGGATTTATAGCAATTGATTCATCTGCAGTATCTTCTTCTTCTAAATTAGTATCATTTAATGTATTATTTGGATGTATACTGCTGATGACTGATGTGTCGTTGTCTAAGGGAGCACTTTCATTTTGAAAATCATTTCCAGCATAAATATTACTATTATTTTCTACTAAACTCTTATCTATTGGACTTCCTTCATCCATATTTTGGATTGTTTCGTTTTCATTTACATTATTAAGAGCATGTTTCTTAATAATTTCGTTATAGGTTTCAACTAGCTCTTTACCAATACGCTTGGATTCTTTAGCGACTTCTCTATCACGTTTCTGCCGTTTAGCAACACTTTGCTCAGCGTCATCCATTTGTTTTCTTTTATGAAATGGTTTTTTGTTTTGTTCTTTAGGTATTCGTATTTTATATTTCTTACAAGCAATTAATATTAACTCATTTATAATTTTATCTTTGTCAAACGTGTTGGGATCAAAAACCAAATCATTTTCAACGCTATCCGAACAGTCATTGAAATCATCGTGTAGATCTATTTTATTGTCATAAAAATTTGTAAATTCTTGAGTGGTATGGTGACTGTCACCCTTTGCTTCGTCTATTTTATGTTCACGTACATATTCTGTATTTATTCTGACATCATATACATCCGCAAAATCATCATCAAATATATTAACGCCTTCTTCTTCTTCTTCAATTATTTCAAGAACCTTTTCTTGTTCGTGATCTTCTTTGCTTATTTTGTCGTGTGCAGCGGTTTGGGTTTCATCATTATCTGGAGGCGTGCATTCAATATTAGATTCATAGCCATGATCGCTATCTTTATCACTTTTCTTCTTACCATCTTCTTTAGTAATATGTTCTAAAGTTGGTGGTTTAGTTGTAAGCCAATTTTTATTCTCACAATTTCTAACAAACACCATAGTGTTGTCACCTTTTTGCGTTGTCAGTGTGCCAATTACAAATGGATTGAACGTCTTGTTAGTTTTTTCAACGCCTTTTATTATATTAACACCATCACTTTCATAATCTGGTAATTTTAAGTCTTCTATGGCATATTTGAGGGAATATTGTGTGAAATCTTCGCAGAGAAGAAGCCTCAATTCTGGATCTTGTATGTGTTGCAATATGACGTCTGTGTAAGTAGTCATAGGGATGAGAGTGCTAGGAAACTTATTTTTAGGTATAACACAGATTTTGTCATCAATTGATATTTTTTTTATAATATCCATTGTGACGTCATCGCTTAGTTTCATTTTCTTTGGACCTCGATCTTCCAATTGTTCCATGAGCACGCAGTCATCTACATGCATGTTGTATATCCTGGACATTGGTAAATAGTTCTTGCAGAGTACCATTTTTCTAAATTGTAAATATTGATACCAATCTTGAAAAGAAAACAATCTACTGGTGGAATCTGAATAGAATCCTAGTTTGAACGATTTCAAGTGATTTTCCTTGTCATTAATTTTATCTACTGCTTTTGACAACTTTATTTCGTAATCACAATCAAGACCAAAACACATTTTGAGAGCAATAAGTATGTAACACATACAGAAACCCTCATAATCGGGTATACGGACTAAACTCCTTTTGGATTTTGAATCGAGTTCCAGAAAATTACATGGCATGAGATACATGAGAGATATGACCAGGCGTTTAAAATCATTTGGTAGACATAATTCTTTAATAAAATTGGAAACTATTTTAGATAAATCAGGTACTTGAGGTACACCTATGTCTAAACGTTTAAAAAAAGTCATTGCAAACTCTCGAATCACTTTCGGCGTATACTCATTCCTGCATGACATGAAACTTCTCGAATTCGGTACTAATTTCATATCGATTTCTTTCGGCACGAATTTGGTACAGTTATATAAACTTAACCGTCCTTCTTTAATGAAACGAAGTAAATGCGACAGCTGTATATCACTTCTATCTAAATTTAAAGCGATGTACAATATTGTTAAAAGAGTGCCTTTTGTTATAATTTTTATGTCCTTTCTAAATTTATCGTCTCTTCTCTTTTTCTTTTTCCTTGATTTTTTATTACAATTATTTTCTTCGTCGCTGTCTTCTGTGTTGCTACTGTCTAATTCAATTTCTTTTTTGGATTTCTTTGTATCATTATGGCTTTCGTTTTCGAATTGAGTTTTATTTCTGAAATAGAAAAACCATACATTAATAGCTGGAAAAGGAATTTTCCTAGGGATTTTTCTGCCTAACGTGCCAAGTGCGGGTATAATAAAGATATTATATTAACACATTATTACATATTAATAACACCTACTAACAGTATATGGTTGGAAAGACAACAAAGTCTTTTTTTTATTATTTTAAAGACTAGGCAAATAAAAATTTGCCAGGCAAATACAGATCAGTCAGGACATATGGCAAGAGATACTTCAGGAAAATGGCGTAAAGATATTTTCAAATTGCAACCAAGAAATTGTCAAACATGAAGAGGAAGGTCTTACAGCCGATGGAATGATGACATAAGGAAAACAGCTGCAGCAGCTGGTCCACACTGGCTGCAGAAGGTTAGGAATAGTAGTGTATGGAAAGGGATGGAAGAGGCTTATGCTGAAAAGCAGACTAAATAAGAAAAAAAGAATGTGAATGTAATTTGGTCAATAAAGGCTATTTCTATTTTGATTTGATTTGAAATTAACATTTTGTTAACTTGATTGGTAGTGATTGGGCGGGTCACCCAACAGTTTAACAACTTTGAGTAATAGACAAGTGTACGAGGTGTGTTCAAAAAGTATCGCGAATTTTGTGTTTTTTCAAAAATTATTTATTTATTCATGAATATCTATTTTGTCCCCTTCAAAGTAATCCCCATGAGATATTATACACTTGTGCCAACGGTTTTTCCAATCTTCGAAGCACTTCAAAAAATCATTTTTTTTATCTTGTTCAGCTTCTCCTTCGATGCCGTCTTTATCTCGTCAAGTGTAGCATAACGTCGTTCTTTCATGGGCCTCTTCAGTTTAGGGAACAAGAAAAAGTCACAGGGGGCCAGATCTGGGGAATACGGTGGCTGCGGCATCATTAGTGTGTTGTTTTTGGCCAAAAAGTCGCACACAAGCAACGATGTGTGAGCAGGGGCGTTATCGTGGTGCAAAAGCCAATTTTTGTTCTTCCACAAAACCGGGCGTTTCTGGCGGATTGCTTCGCGCAAATTGCGCATAACTTGCAGGTAATAAACCTTATTGACCGTTCTACCCTGTGGCAAGAACTCATGATGCACCACGCCCCTGCAATCGAAGAAAACTGTCAGCAAAACTTTCACATTCGACCGAACTTGGCGCGCTTTTTTCGGTCTTGGTTCGTGCGGCAGCTTCCATTGAGATGATTGAGCTTTGGTTTCCACGTCATAACCATAAACCCACGATTCGTCACCAGTTATGACCCTCTGGAGCAAATTTGGGTCGTCGCGGACAGAGTCCAACATCTCATTAGCAATGTTCATGCGATGCTGTTTTTGGTCGCAATTGAGCAATTTTGGTACGAATTTCGCGGCGACCCGTCTCATGCCCAAATCATTGATAAAAATCGAATGGCACGAGCCAATCGATATGTCTAGGTCCTCAGCAACTTCTCTAATGGTGATTCGACGATTGGCCAATACCATTTTCTCCACTTCATTAATTTTTTCGTCTGTTGTTGAAGTGCTCGGGCGTCCGGCACGCTCTTCGTCGTTCACATCTTCTCGGCCTTCTGAGAACATTTTGTACCACCGATAAACGTTGCTTCGGTCCAAGGTAGCTTCTCCGTATGCCACAGTCAACATTCGGAATGCATCCGCGCACTTAATTTCGTTTTTCACACAAAATTTGATACACGTTCTTTGATCCATTTTTTTGAATGGGTAAAAATCGAAGACGATCCAAAACACGTGCAAGCAAAGCAGCTGTCAACAATTAAGTGAACATTCAAAATGGCCGAGGTTGTCGGCATAAGTGAGAGACATGAGTACCAACATAACGCCACAAAAAAATTGAAATTCGAATATACGTAACCCGCGAAAATTCAAAATTCGCGATACTTTTTGAACACACCTCGTATGTATGGGATAACGTAAAATTAAGTAATTTCTGTGTATCTCACTGCATATCTAGAGGGCAGATAGATGGTAATAATAATATACTTATTTATTTTATATTTTTATGCTTATATCAGGTTTTGATCAGCAAAATCATATTTTATATAGTATTTTAACAGTTGGGTAGTTAAGAATAATATTCTGTCATATGTATAAGTGACAATAGTATAAGAATATTTTGTTCATTTTCTACTGTTCCTGGTGAGTTGTGTATATATTCTATATATCTGATGGAACTCAGCACAATGTAAGAAAAAAAAGGTTCCAAGTGATATTGAAGTAGTCATGTTGCAATTATATTTCTTTATTTTTTTAAAACTGTATATAGGCCACAGCAAACTAATTTTAAAAAATTCTATTACTCAGTGTCTGTGCAATTTTCCAGATATTTTGTGTCACTCACAGCTCAAAGCTATTGGTAATTGTTGTGGTTAACTAACCTGAAATTGTTTTGCTCATGGACCATGACAACCACATCAAAAATATATATCTAGTTTAATATAATATTATATATATTAATGAATGTACTATATATTTAATTACTGCATACTTAAATCTGACTTTTAATAAGTCCCTATGTATTGTAAGGAAGACAAAGATAACTCTAATTGCACATTACTACACACCAGGCACACCATTCTCTACTCTAGCTGGTTAATTAATTACAGCTATTTTTTTTGGAAACTATAAAAACTATGACAAATAACTGATTACTTCATGCTTATGTGTTTATAAAATAATAAAAACTTTATACCGTAAAGATTCTTTATCTTGAAACATTTTAATATACTTTATCCAGATCCAGAGTACCATCATCTTAATTTTAGGTCTAGCACCTAGAGATATCAGCTCCTCGGTTAAGCCAGCAAGAATGAAATTATAAGCATGCCATTTCATCCACTCTCCGCTCACTAAAAGAAAGCTTTATTAATGTTGTATGGATATATAAAAATACAAATTGACAGAAAAAATAACTCAAAGAAGAATGTAAAAATTAAATTAAAAATAAGATAAAACGAATTAATACATGTCTCTTACTTTCAAGAGAATCTTTCAATGTTGTATTAAATTTCCTAACGGTGGTGTGGGCAAAGGTACCATCAGCAAGCATAGTCTGCTCCACGACGGTCTCCCTCGCTTCCACATCTTGAGTGCCGCATTCTACACAGTAGTAAAAACCATCTACGAGGCTTAAGTCTGTGCCTCCACAGACTTTACACGGATTTGTGCTCATTTTAAACCAATGTTTTATATTTTATTCATAATTTTTAATACATTTATTATTATAAAACACGTGAACATGCTTTGAGATTAACTATTATTTAGCTACCAGCTGACTTTGAAGTTTGACAGTGACATCCTATGTTACAACTAGAAATTTAAATAAGTATTTATATAATAATATTTTCTGATATGATAAGTAGTAAATAATATGCAGTTAATGATTACGTGTAAATAAGCTTTTTTACATTAACAAAACGTTGCTTAAACATTTTTATACAATTGTTTTGTTATTGTTGGCATAACTGTTAATTTGACATAAAAAGTTTTGCCATATATTGAAAATTATTTCTAAAATAGAAGTATTTTTAATATATCAACATCACTTTCTAAGTCATATTAACAATAATTTTTAATGTAAATTTAAATAATAATTGTTTAATTAAAAAAATTATAAAGTATTAAGTTATATGTAATAAAGGATTAATATATTTCACTTATAGTTACTATACCACATTATATAATATATTGTATATAAATTTTACTGAGAACTGCTATTTGATCTCTAATTTAAACATCAATTCTAAATGGAATAGTATCAAAGAATGTACTATTTTTACCAACTATATTATTTAATATTGTTACTATAATGAAATCATTTAATTATCTATTTATATTAATAAGATATATTGTTTCAATACTAAATCAAATATATATATAAAAATTTACTGAGCAAAAATAACATTTTAATTATAATCGATGGAAAATAACAAATAACAAAATAAACTTATTTCATAGTAGCAAGCAAAATTTCAAAGATGGCAACTGGAATTATACCGTACCTTGCGGTTGTGGTCATTTGTAGCGTATCGCTATCTGTCGTCAATAACTCTATCCCGGGGCGTGTTCTATCCGAGTACTGAGAGAAACCGACCGGCATTCGACGCTTTACTTACTTATACTAGTGTAATTAATCATTTACTGTCGCTAAACTGAAATGCTAGTTGTGTTTAAGCCGTCACACCCCTGTGTTATACCGTGAGACCGTGTGCTTGTTCATTATATACCGTCTTGTGTCCCGCGGTCACTCATAAGTGTTCAATCTAGTCACTAAGTCCATGGTGTGCAGTGTCAAGTTCTGTGTTAAGATCGCGCTTTAATCATTGATGGGCGGCTTTTTGCACGCGACGACGGCGGCAGCTCGGCCGCAACGGCGGATACCAGCTTCTCGGAGGGTCTACATTAAAATCCGCCACACTGGAACTAATGGAATTAGAAAATATCGTAGCCAACACTGTCTACTTGAAAGCCAGAGAGGGTATGTAATTTACAATTTAAATGGCAGCCGCTTAATTATTCATAGAGACATAATGCGTTTATAGTAAACTTTGTTTACTGTACAATTTGTAAACAGGGATGGTTCAATGACCTAGTAACTAGTGGATTTTATATAGTAATAAAGTGGATCAATCGGCTTGCGCGTGTGAACGTAACGTCGCGGCTATCGTGAGGTAAATAAATATTAAATGGCATCTCAAACATTAGTCACAGTCCGTCTGTAATCATCTGTGGAACATTGTATATGTTATTAACTACTTAATTTGTGTACACTTGTTTATCTCCCGTTCTCTCATCCTGTTTTTATTGCATTCATATTTAGATTATCATATAATATTTATATACATATTATATATTTAATATTAATAATTTATCTGAAATCAATACAGAATAAATTATTTACTTTAATTTATTTTTATTGTTTTACATTGCAACTTTGTTATAAATGACGTTTCCGTCTTCCTTATGATCATATTAGTGTACCAAAAAGTCCTATAAGCACACATAATAAATATTAAGATATTTCCTTATAAAATGAGTCGAATTAACATTCATGTCTAAAAATAGAACTAATTATAGGATAAATTATTAATAACTGGCTCTTCATATTATGTAATAAACAATTTTGTTCATTTATACTCTAGTTATTGTATAAAATATGTGATATATGACAATCTACACTTGGGTCACAAATCCAGTGCTGCTAAGACCCACTATGCGATGGACCCAGCACCAGTGCAACAAATCCTTGGAATACTAAGTAGTTTCTTCTCTGTTATCAATCTAGCGAAAAAAGTTGTTCATTTTCTTCCAAAGCTACAATTAAATCTCTCAAAACTCTATATTTAAACACATTTTGTCTGTGGCACATTATATACATACTCAAATAAAATTAGTTAGTAAGTATTTCACATGACCAACTTTGTTATAATATTATGCATATGATGAAATATATATGACATATACTGGCCCGAACTTGACCCTGAATTGTACTATTTTGATTATCTTGTCAATTAATCTTTTGTGTAAATTATTTAATTTTGTTCCATACTATGTAACAGAAGCCACACATCATTTGTATCCCTTGAAGTAATCACATCTAGAAACCCTTGGGTTTAAGAAATGTTCAATACAGTGTTAATATTACTTTATTAATAAACCTAAATATGTATAAAAATATTTAACATGTTTCCTTATAAACATTAAAAAATGGTATGACTTAGAAAACTGGAAATATTGAGAATGTGAATAGGCTCTTGCTGATTTTAACAAATTTGAAACTTATTTTAAGTACAATTGAAAGTAAAAACTTAGGCACTAACTACAATTTTCTCTATTTCACTTCATTTAAATCCTTATTCAGTAGAACAAGGCAACCATTTTTTGGTAATATTGTAAAAACCTGAAATTCCGCTGCTGCTGCCAATCCTTTGTTAATTAAATGACACAAGTGAAAGTAATTATAAGTTGAGAAATATTTACTACTTATCCAGGCTAAACTCACCAGGTGCAGAGCATAGGTTGGAGTAATGATTGGTTATCATTGCTACTGATTTTGATGCATGTTAAGGCTGCCCCTATGATTTCTTGCCAAAACTTAAATTTATCATTTGGATAATTTATTATGTGATAATTATCCAAATAACTTCAATGGCTTTTGCTAACTTTTTTAATAAATTCTCATCAAGTAAAAGCTGTAGTTTGTAACTATTCTTTATAGTGTTTCTCATCATTCCTTTATGACTTAATTGCTACTTACATTGTTACTGACAGAGCATGAAAACACCAACAAAAATATCTCGGTAATCCAATTTAGGTTTCCTTTCCAGGGCTTTCCTGAAATATTCGTTAATTCTAAAAAATCAAATGGGCCAGGTGTCTATTAGTTTTGACAATAACATTCTTCTCGGAACACGAAATAATATTTGAATGAAAATTAAAGCAGTGTTCATTGAGACTGAACTGACGTGAATGCCAATGAATCTGTTTATAGTTTAAACAGGTTGTTATCTGCTAGATATTTTTATCTGAGACCTCAAAAGAGAGAGTGTGAGAGAGAGAGAAAATTTGCTGTTTATCTACCAGACAAGGATTCCTATCTGTGACTTTATTAGGTAATTGGGAAATCCTCCCTTAGAGTCGTTAGAGAATTCTCTGCATATTTTTGTTTGTTTATGTTACTAACGTGTGATGATCATAATAATTTTCTATTCCTATTCCTGCGCCGTCGTGGCGCAGAGGCGCAACGTCTGCCTGTAACGCAACGATTTCTCGGTTCGATCTCCAGCCGGGGAAGATGGATTTTTCTATTTCCATTTTCCTCACTCTGGTAAACTAGGCAAAGCGCGGCGTTGAGTTCCGCCACTCAACACGCAATGCCTCGAAAACGGCGGAAAGCGGGGACGGAGAAAGCAGGGACTAAGCAACGGAGTGTCTTAACACTAGGTTCTCACGGTCCCTGCAGTTCCCTCTGCCTACCCTGCCTTGAGCGGGATAAAGCGTGAAGCTAAAAAAAAAAAAATAAGTATTACACTTTAATTTGTTACTGAATTGGATACTAGTTTTTATATTTCATATAGTTTTAAGTGAGGCAAGTTATAAAAATATATTCTGCCTAGTGATGCCGATGTCGATGTCGATGCTATGCCAAAGTTTTGATTTAAGAAGGACATTTTTCAGAATGATAATATAAACTAATATTATTTTGTTTATTGTTTTACGACGTTTAATACAGACGTACGATCAAAAACAATGTAGCAACTGACATTTTTGTTCTAGCTTTACACTTTATCCCGTATATAGTAAGGTAGGCGGAGGGAACCGCAGGGACCGTGGAAACCTAATGTTAAGACACTCCGTTCCCCGCTTTTCGTCTTTTTGAGGCATTGTGTCTAGAGTGGAGGAACTCAACGCCGCGCATTGCCTAGTTGCCAGAGTGAAGGAATTGAAAATAAAAACCTTCACGTTTACAGGTAGACGCTGCACCTCTGTACCACGTCTCTGTTACTTTGTAAAGTATTACTATGACTTAATTTACACTAAATATATTCAAAACAATAAAATCATTGATGTATATTGATTTGCGTCCATATATGCTTCCTGTTAACAAAGCTTGAGGTTTCGAATGGTTAATACGAAGGCCGAAAAAAGTCGCCCACTCACTGATACGAGCGAGGTCGAAATTTTTAATCGGAATAACTTAATTTAAATCGTGTGCATCGAGACTGTATTGACGATACAAGATAATTATTATTTTATTTATAAATACACATAAGTAGAGAAGAAAGTATACTGCCTTGAGGTACACCATCTATTGAATTAGCTTTATCAGAGAAAGCCTCCCTGGTGCAAATGTTCTTGCGACTCCGAAGGTTAGATCTAAGCCATTTTATGGCAGCAGATGTTAGTCGTATTTAAGATGCTGGTCGATACTTCATACGTAGATAAGATGAGATTTTTGAGAGATTGAGCTCGATTTTAATGGGAAGCAGGAAAACGTGTATATAAATATATAGATAGAAAAACTAAATACAAGTTAAAATCTTTAGTATATATATACCACTAGATGTTTGTGTATTAATATATCTGACGACAATAATTGGTTGAAAGTTTTACGAGGACCGTCGTGGCGCATCGTGTCTGCCTGTAATCGTGACGGTTTGTGGGTTCGATTCCCATGCGGAGAGAATGGATTATTTCACTTCCGCCAATTAACACACAATGCCTCGAAATGCGGGAATCAGGGAACGGAGTTTTTTAACATCAGGATCCCTCGGTTCCTGCTGTTCTTTCTGCCTATCTCGCTTTTTGCGGGATAAAGCGTGAATCTAAAAAAATCTACTGCATAGACTCTGTTCTTATTTATTAAGTAGTTCCAATCCTTTATTTCAAAGAAACAATATATAGTTGATATTTATTTATAATAAAGCTTGCATAATTAAAATATACATATTATACCACATACAGTAATCGAAGCTACTATTATTATTATGACGAATTCAAAACCACTATGCCAGACTTCCTTTGTTATTTGAGATACCAAACGCGTACAACCGCTGTAAAAGAATGTTATCTTAAGTGTTTTTAGTTTTACGTAACTAGTTAACGTTAGAAAGTGATAAGGAATAAAAAATATTTTTATTCAAGCATATGTAGGTAGATTTTTTATAATAATACTAGGTTTTACAAGCGGATTTGTCCAATTGTAAATATATGAATGCTTAACTAAGTGTTGTGTACGACACGTGACGCGTTCAATAGGCATGGTGGGTAACCTTGGAAAGACATGACATGCTATAGGAATTTTGGAAAAAAAAAGTACGTATATATATTGTAGGTCTGGTTTGGTCAAAAATAAAAAAAAATATATGTTTATTTCTTGTTGTTTTGGTAAATATGTGAGAAGGCAACATATAAATATATTATGTAATAGACTTTTGGGAGATTCTTTCACTTAGCGAGGCAACCGCATGCACAGCGCACGAGATTATTTATATTTTGCATGCAGATATATTTTACACTGTCTTTAAAACATAGTCTACAGTGATTATTAAAAATATATGAAATAAAATCTTAGAATTTGTAGTAGAATTTGTATATAACATTTTAAATTTTTTCATATGGGTAGTATGTTCTTGTGTTTATTTTTATGATCGTGTCGTATATGTGATACAGATAATGGTATCTATATGTTTTACACCTAGGTATTCTTTTTAATATTTAATCGCCAGTAATAAAAAAACTAAATGAACGCGGCGTGTACGGGTTCGAATCAGCCAAAGCAAATCTTGATTTAATTGGAATTTGGGCAACGGTGTGTCCTATATATGAGCTTTATATGAGCTTTTTCTATATTTTTTGTATAATATAATATAATTTCTATGTAATATGTCTAATATATTCATAGTGCAATTGGGACAGACTTAACCGCAAAGCTTTGTTACTCTTCCTCGGAGTAATATCGCCTAACAAATTCATGACATCAAAGAAAACACAAAAATAACAAGAATATAATAGAAATAATAAATTGTTGACCATTTAAAGTAATTTGACAATATCTTTTTTTAAACTATATAGTGTTAATATTTGTAATGAAAAAAAAAAAACAAATTCTCAAGTTGCAAGAAAAATTAAGTTATGACAGTTTCAATTCCTTCATTTTCTGTTGAAACAGCAGTATTCTATTCCAAATTGATTTCTACTGGTTTTTCATTATAAAACGGAGCATGTCCCGTTGGTATTTAGATATAGCAATGTGAATATAGTTTACGTAATGAACCATTCATAACTAACTTGTTATGAATTTTGGTCTTTTGATATTTTGAGTTACTGATCTTCTGGTCAGAAATCTGATTTTTTAGTACTATTGTTATTAGTTTAAGAATAGAAAATAGACTTTTATGCTGAAGTTAAAAGTATAAAATATTACTTGTATATCTATAATATATAGTTTGAAGGAAACATAGTGTACAGACAACATTAATGGTAATGTTAAGACACTCCTTTTTTATTCTACTCTACTCGTTCTTTATTGCTCCATACGATATAATATGCGAGAGAATTTGAAATTTTGTATGTAGAGTGACGCTAAACTCTTTTTCATTTTTCAAAGTACCTGGGGATCGTCATTACAATTAAACGCTGTCTTATTGTAATGACGATGGTTGTTAGTCGATCCCTATTAGTTACTCTGTAACATAAAGGGAGTTTCAATATTTTGCGAATTATAAGTAACATTACTTACCTTAAAATCCATTCTCCCTGAGTGGACATAAAATTAGTAACGTTTGACCGCAGCGGGATATGAACTCGCAATCGTCCAAACGTTCTGACCACTAAGCAAGAGTGTCTTAACACTTAAAGAAAATCCTAAAAAAAAGAAGTAATATTGTTTGATTGCATAGTAGCTTAGCTATATGAATTCCGCTTTTTTGAATGTGAACAAAAATTTTGAAATTGATAAGAAGAGTTGAGTGTATCAAAACCGATTGGGAACCGCCATTTTACAAATATCTTTAGCTGAATCAAGAAAATAATAGCAATTACGCAAGCATTTTCTATATAACAGAGTGACTCGACACTAATCTCTGTCCAATATAATATATTTTTTTTTTTAGTTTCACGCTTTATCCCGCACATGGCAGGGTAGGCAGAGGGAACTGCAGGAACCATATGAACCTAGTGTTAAGACACTCCGTTACTTAGTCCCTGCTTACTCCGTCCCCACTTTCCGCCGTTTTCGAGGCATTGCGTGTTGAGTTGCGGAACTCAACGCCGCGCTTTGCCTTAGTTGCCAGAGCGAAGAAAATGGAAATAGAAAAATCCATCTTCCCCGACTGGGGATCGAACCCAGAAACCGTCGCGTTAGCCGCGTTACAGGCAGACGTTGCGCCTCTGCGCCACGACGGTCCTCAAATTTCTTAATTTCATAAAAATACAGTAAGAATAGAAACAATAAACAAATTGTAATAAATAATACAATGAATAAAACAAGTGTTGTAATGTATTCACGGTCCCGCTCCCGTTTCGCACAGACAATTAATTAAACCAACATCCAACTACGGGTGGCGATAGCTAAACTAGTTCAATTAGTGTGCGAGTATGCGGCGCCGAGTTGCCAACGATAAAAGACCTGTTAATAGTGAATGCTTAGCTATGTCGTTTTTTTATTTTTTTATAGCTTCACGCTTTATCCCGCTCGTAGCAGGGTAGGGAGAGGGACCGCAGGAATCGTGGGAAACTAGTGTTAAGACACTCTGTTTCTCGCTTTCTGGTTTTTTGACGTATTGCGTGTTGAGTGGCGGAACTCAGATAATATAATAGTATAATAATAAGACAATAATAAGACGTTTGTGATTTTCAACTCAAATAAAAGAGATATCTAATGATTAAAAAAAACATGAAGACTGTCGTGGCGTAGTGGCGGCTCGTCTGCCTTCCCACTTGGGGAAGATGGATTTTTCATTTCCATTTTCTCAACTCTGGCAACTGGACGAGCGCGGTGTTGAGTTCCGCCACTCAACGCGCAATACCTCTAAAAGAAGGAAAGCGAAGAATGGAATGTCTTAACACTTGGTTCCCACGGTTCCTGTGTTCCCTCTGCCTACCCTACTGTGTACCCTAGTATGTAGGATAAAGCCTAAAGTCTTGAATTCAGACAGAGAGCGATTTGACTTGACACTATGTTATCTCTGTGTACTCCTCAGGTTATGGGATAAAACATATAAAAAAAAGGTATTTTATAAATTCTTTTGTCAAAATCATTCACGCCGTATATACACTTTTCACGTAACAATTGATTTACCAATGATTACAACTTTGTTGAATTATATTTATAATTTAAAATTCGTTCCTTTTTTAATATTCAGTACTTAATACTTTGTAAAAGTTCTGTGTCTTTCAATATTTAAGTGCCTTGATTTGAAATTAAATTAATTTTCACGAAGGTTTGAGGGTTCGATTTCCACTCGGAAAAGATGGATTTTTCTATTTCCATTTTCATCGCTCTGGAAACTAGGCAAAGCGCGGCGTTGAGTTCAGCCACTCAACACGCAATGCCTCGAAAAAGGCGGAGTGCGGGGAACGGAGAAAGCAGGGACTACGCAACGGAGTGTCTTAACACTAGGTTCATATGGTTCCTGCAGTTCCCTCTGCCTACTACAACTACTACAACTAAATTAATTTTCGTATTTATCTGATAGAATATAATCATAATAATATTCAGTAGTCTATTCCTAAGGGAACGAAGGCTGAAGAGTTTGTAACAATATACTAATTAAACTTGTTCTTCCAAAAACACGATATTATAATATTTTAACTTGTACATTTTATCCGAAATTAATGATAATTTAAAGCGACATGATGTAAGTTGATTGGACTTTTAGCCACACTGTATGTATGTCCTTGTCATACCTTATATATTTAACTATTTTAGAGTTAAATTAATATAATATTTCCTTTGACCTTTAATTATGTAATGGGTATCCATTATCTAATTTAAAAGTGTATACGTTAATATTTTACTATTACACCATGTTGTTATTAAAAATTATTCACACTTTATCTCGTAAGAGGAAATCGATTGTAGAATTAACCTAGTGTTAAGGCACAAATTTACATAGAAAACTTTGTCAGGAAAAAAATGAGTAAAAATAAAGAACTAAGTGCTTGGTGAATAAAAAATGAAAAATAAACAATATATATTTATTTTTCTTTCATATGTTCTAGTAAAGAAGTTAAGTTTAAAGCTTTGTTTGATTTTCGAAAACACAGTATCGATGATACTGGAGGAAAGTCAAGCATATTCAGGCCTTCAATAGGTTAATGGCAGTGGCTGAGGCAAAAGGAGGGTGTAGAGAACGTAACGTTTGGGACCTCGTTCTCTCCGGCAAGGCTACCGGGAATAAAGGTGTCATGATAAAAAAAAATATACAAAATACTTGTAAGGTTAAGTTAAACCTTAATGTAGTGAGACAGAGTGTCTGTTTATATTCCAGTAATGAAATACTGGTTCCTAACATTAAATTTAAATAAAGAAACTTTAAAGACGGAAAGCGGGGAACGGAGTGTCTTAACACTAGGCTCCCACAATTCTTGCGGTTCCCTCTGCCTACCCTGCTATGCGGGATAAAGCGTGAAGCTACAACAGAAAATATGTATAATAATAAAATTATATGAATTTTACCATTTTGATAATACAAAGTGCGGCGTAGGGTTCCGCAGCACGCGGTAACTCCAATTTGTAATAAACGGTCCTCCACGCCGACCTTGTTGTATAATTGTAAAACTGTCAGCATATTTATTTATAACTGATACGAAACCGGAAACAGATACTGATCTTGTAACAAGTGGTAATTGATCATTATTAATAACTACTGTGTATTTCGTAACCGACCTCATACTATGAGTTACAAAAGCGATTAAGATTAACAAATTAAGTGAACATTTTATAATATTTATTTAATTTTTATACATACATACATAACTTTAATACACTTTATCCTTAGCGGGGTAGTCAGAGAGGACAGAGGGTCAAACGTTGCGGTCCCGGTATACCTTTTTCACCTCGACCTCATGCTTTTTACGTGACTTTCCACAAGTATCTTTAATTTTTAGAATATATGAGTACTTAGTAGTAGATAAAAAAATTAGAATAAAACTAATGGTGCACATGCGCTTCGTTTTATTTGCTTAACTTTTTTTAAGGGTGGTAATGTTCAATTTGCTAACGTGTGGAAATTGTTTATTCAAATATTCATTAAAGTGTTCTAGTTCGAACATCGGCTACATTATAGGTGAACTATCCGCCTTTTTAACATCTTTAAAACGGTACTAAAAGTAAAGTTGTAGGTCAATAACTAGCCACTCTAAATGTGCGAAATTAAAACGCTTGCACAAATAATATATAATGATGATCACTTTTTTGGTGTCATTGTATGTAATTCGTAATTCAGAATCAATTATTTTATCTATATACTTGAAAACAAGTCAATACGCAGCGTTGAGTTCCGCCAGAGCGGTTACGCTATATCACAAATTTGGACAGAAAGCGTAGAAAGTAGTATTTTATCTGATAATTGACAATAAATAATCTTAAAAACAATTCACAACGCTATATAGAAAATTATATTATGTCGACAATGAATTTCGTTAATAAGTTGATGAAAGTCTGAAATGGTAGGTAATATTTGCTCATTCAGTAATACCTTACGGTTTGTCTTTTTTAGAACGTAAAGTAAAGAAATGGACGATCCTTCTCTTCTTTCTCTTCAATCTTCCCGTTAAAATGGCTAAATAAGATTTAACCAAAATGTTTTTGTAAAATTGTCGATCAACTACAGCTAATATTTATTTAAGTACTATCATATCTTTTTAAATTTGATTACTATTTACAATGTTGAGAATACCTGTAATTGGTGTACATATGAAGACCTGATACTTTTGACTATATATTTATATATAAATGTTGCATATACTGTACTGTTGGTGTTCCTAAATAAATAAATAATGTATGTATGTCTATAAGACTTTCATAAAACTGTCTAATGTTCCAAAACAGGGCTTCATTGATATCTTATTTAATTACACTAAGTGTTCATGTAATACAAGCAGTGTAGAAAATTGAAAGTGTTTTTTAGCTTTACGTTTTATCCCGCTCATAGCAGGGTAGGCAGAGGGAACCGCAGAAACGTGGGATCGTAGTGCTAAGACACTTTTTTCCCCGCGCACACGCCTTTGAGGCATTGCGTGTTCAGTGGCGGAACTCAAAGCCGCGTTTATCTAGGTACCAGAACAAAAAAAAATCAATTCCAATTCCATCATCCCCGAATAGAAATTGAGCCGACAAACCGTCGCATTTACAGGCGCACCCTGTCTCTCTGTACCACGACAGTTCTAAAAGTTTTCGACGCACAAATATATATGAGTAAAATAAATAATTCATTTTGATCATTAGAAAAATTCTAGTTTCACAGTGAGTAAATATAAAAATGTGGAGCACATTGACAAAATAATTGACATAATACCTAATACGGTATAATTGCATTTGCTAATGTTAATACAGGTTTTTTTCCCTCTTCCACTCCACTGTGTCTCTTGAGCTTTGACATGAGAATAAGTATTGATAAGTTCAAAACGAAAACGCGTGATTTGATGCGGTTCGACACTTAAGGAACTTTAATTACTGTATTAAAGTCTTATATGGGGACCAAGACGTTATTTATACGCCAGGTTGGCTGGTAAAGTCTTAATTCAATGGCTTATGGACTTTACACACGGACTGGTTGTCGCTGCGTATTTTTTAACGCGTTTTTTTTTATTTGCACTTAGCAGGCGTGTTTACGATATATATATTTGTTTGTGTTTGTTTTTTGAATTATTTAATAGATTTTGTTTTTGGTATGTAAGGTTTCGTATTTAACGTATTTATTTCATCTTCAATCAGGCCTTTTCAAGAATTTTATTAAATTATACCTGATAATTTTTCAGTGAGGACCGTCGTGGCGCAGCAGGCGTAAGCTTCTGGCTGTAAACGCGACGGTTTGAGGGTTCGATTCCCACAGGGGGAAGATGGGTTTTTCTATTTCCATTTCCTTCGCTCTGGTAACTAGGCAAAGTGTGGCGTTGAAAACCGCCACTCAGCACGCAGTGCCTCGAAAAAGGTGGAAAGCGGGGACGGAGAAAGCAGGAACTAAGCAACTGAGTGTCTTAACACTAGGTTCATATGGTTCCTGCAGTTCCCTCTGCCTACTCTGTAACATGCGGGATAAAGAAGAAGAAGAAACAAGCTATAAATAAATAAAAAATAAATATTTTTTCAGTTAGTTACTGGGATATATAACTTTAGCAAATATCACTTATCATAATAAATATCAGCAATTAATAATATTTCAGTAGTAAAAATTGTGAAAAAAAGAAACAACTTAGCGTTCCATGGATTCACCGTGCGGGTGCCGGGCCCATCGTGTTGTAGGAAGAGGAGCTCCGAGCAGCGCTTGGGACTTAGCGACCCAAGTGTAGTTTTAAAGGGCCCCTTTAAAATGCATTAACGATATAATAAGCGTTTTAGTTTTTTATGTAACTTGATAAGAACCTACGTCAAGTTTGGAGACTTGGAGAATAAGAGACTACCTATAAATTTATATAAGCTTTTTGCTGCTATTTATTAATCATATTATCTATAAATGCATTTAAAATTATTTGATTTTCATAAGGATTAGACTGATTCAAAATTAATTTAATTTCTATTTCTGAATCTGTATAAACATAAAATGTTAAAAACCTGTCAATATTTTAATGGGTTTTTACTTTATGTCAAAAAAGACTTGAAGAGATCCCTAATGGATACAAGTTCTGGCATAATTAACGTCATCTTCAAGACTCCTGCTACTCTGACAGTTGATAAACTTTTATTATTAGTAAAGTGCGGCTTCTTAAAATTTAGAAGTTAAATTTCTTTTGATGTAAATGAGAACTTTAAAACAATTGTATATAAAAACTTAAAAGACCTTAAAAGCTTGTGGGTTCGATTTCCACTTGATAGGTTGGATTGTTTCTTTTCTATTTTCTTCGCTCTGGCAAATAGGCAAGATGGTGGGTCTTAACTCTGGGTTTCCACGTTTTCTGCGGTTCTCTCTACTTACTCCCAGTTACATGCGGAATAAAGCATGAAGCTAAATAAAAAAGGTAGTTACTAAGTTAATATTGAAGTCGTTCACTTATATTAGACGTCCACAAACTCGTTAGAGTGGACTTTATGATTATTTACACCGACTTTATTTTATTTTTTACACTAAATCACTTGTACATCAGGTGTTCCAGATCTTTGATTGTTATATATTGAAAAATTTACGTCACGCTGCACAACTATTGTTAAGACTGCCATTTCGTTATATCATATATTTTACCAAGAAATGATGTTTCATCATGATATGTTGCAGATCTTGAATTTTAATACATTAATTATGTAAAACTTCTCTAATAAATATATTTAAAAGGATGAGAAGAAAGTCCTTCTTTCCTTTGATTATGATATGATAAAATATTTTTATCGAATTATAACACGATAATGTTTTAAGTGTAACAACCATTAATATTACCGGAAATGACTTAGGTTATTTATTAAGGCAACTTGAACGCAATAAATAAGATATTCTATGTGAAGTGGCATATTAAGATTTAAAAACTTAATTGCTTCTATTTGAAATCGATATGTTTGTTGAAAAATGAGTAGTAAAAAAAACTTTTATGTGTTCTATTAATTTACAACAAGTGTTGAGATTACTTAGATCATGTGGAGAAACGCTCGTCAGTATTATTATGATACCAAAGAGCATCATTTTAAGATACTTTAATTATTGTCATGATGCGTTAATCCAGTACTCTCTCTCATAGTAAAAGTCTCGTACCAAAAATGACATAATAAAAATAAGTTAAACATTCCTATACACTTGAATAGGTGGCAACCAGTCCTGGCCACAGATAAACGCATTATAGAGAACGATAAGCTAATCTCACTTAATCAGTCCGCAATACGCATTTGAGTTTGATATTGACATGTTACTTTTAGAAATATTTTTTTTTATATGAAATAATAGGGTGTAGCTTTATTAAATTTATAATTTAAATCTTCTGAATAATATTTAGTCATTAATTTTGATTAAATTTATAATAGTTAAAGATCAAGTTTATGGTGTTTTTTATGTTTATGGATCTTCCACTATGTGTAGTAACTGGAATGAGCGTATTACCATAACCCGTACCGTGTATATCAAGCCACTCTGTACCCCACTTTAAAACATTGTGCGCTAAACATCGATAATCAACTACGTAACAACTATTGAGACCGACAAGTTTAAAATAACATATTTCCCTGACATATAGGGAACTCATCCGTCTCAGTTGCTGTCGGACGGTGTTCTGAGGACCATCCATCCATCCGTCCATGAGGACATCACTTAGTAAATTTTTTTTTCATACCAAAAGGTATTACTAAAGTCCCTTAATGAGTCGAAAAAAAATAAAGAATTTGAAACATCGGTAAAGCAGGCAAAGTCGCAAGTGGGTCCCTTGTTTAATATGAAAACATCGTAGCGATTCCAAAAACGTGTGAAACGTCCATAACAATTAGCGTTCAGATTAGGATTAGTTACGACTGGACGCGAGCTGGTTGATCTAGTTAATATTGAGATTTATTTCAATTATAAATCTTTGCGCTTGAACACCTGTCTACAGAGCGTACACATGTTGTGATATATACAAATGGTGTTTTTATTTAAATATATTTGTATGTATTCGGGATGAACATAAACAACGCAGGTTGATGAGAGACGCTCGTAAATAACGTTTTATTTATGCGCTTTACACGTATTACAAATTAACTTTCAGTATAGTAGGAAAGGACTAGCGAGGTAGCGTCTGCCTGTTAAAGCGTTGGTTTGTGAGTTCTATACGCATGAGGTGAATAGAATTCTTTATTTCTATTTTTTTTGGTCTGACAACTAAGCAAAGCGCGGCGTTGAGTTTCGCCACTCAACACGCAATGCCTCGAAAAGGTGAAAAGCGGGGAATGGATTGTCTAAACACTAGGTTCCTACGGTTTCTGAGGCTCCTTATGCCTACCCTGCCATATCCGAAATAAAGCGTGAAGCTAAAAAACTTTTAGTATTTAGGTTTTTAGGCTTAGGTATGTATATCGCGTGTAGTAATATTCCTGTCGCTAAGAACTTGCTATGTTTATTGCTGACGTCTAGATCTATTGTTTCATTTTAATTCACTTAATTAGGTTAATGCAAGAGTTCTAGGAGAGTATGAAGAAAATGATTTATTATATATTGTTTTGAAATATCAAGTTAAGTAATTCTCCTTCAACGTACATGTGAATATACATACAATTGTGATTAAATCAGTGTTAAACAATGAAGAATATTTAATGACTATATTCGTATGCGAAACGGGTGTGGAATGGATAAATATATATATATATATATATATATATGTATGTTAATATAAATTTCGTCGTTCTTTAGCGTCTTCGTTCGTGTGTTAATAAAATAAATAACTAAAAGTTGTGTATGGCTATACATTCTAAAAATCCAAGGTTGCTTGCTCGTACGGTACAAATTAACGTAATACTTTTAAATCTCCAGCTTTGTAATATAAGCAATTAATAACTAAAGATAATAATTAATTATATACAATAAAAATATATTAATTTTTGTGTATAAATGATATATGTCTAAACAAGATCGTGGTTAAGGTAACATTGAATTATGCCATCTGGTCTGCGTGTGAAAAGAAATATGTTGGGGTGATATAAATATTATATAAATATTTGTACTTGTAGTACTTTGAACCTACTTATATAAGAACCTTCTTATATACGTCCTGAGAAGGGCTTAGGCATGAATTTTAATGAAGACCTAAACGTCTAAGCTAAGTCAAGCTTATCAAATATTTTTAGTAAACAAAAAAAAATAGTAACCGTAATTAAATCCATGCAAATAAAATTACAGGCCTCTGCAAGTTCTTAAATAAGTTATTTTTAAATATAATTTAATATATCAAGATCCTTGTTATTCTATATAATATGCAAACGTTGCTTACACTACTATTTTGCTACAATGTTACTAAATCCTCAATATTCGTATTGTAGTGCAGAATACGAAAATAATACAATATATACATTCTAAATGACTACTATTATTCATGAATTCTAGTTTTACTGTTGATATATGTTTGTTCTAGAATATCTTTATTTTTGGATGTAATATATAAACATATATAGAGAAAATTACTGCGGTAGATACTTGCTTAATAACAAGATGTGCGCTGTGATAGTTTTTGTATGGAAAGTTTTAAATAAAATTCCGTAACTTCATTTTTCTGTAGTTTTTACGAGTTACCTTGGGTCACTATGTTTCAAATAACGCTTCGCTTTAACTTAAGCTTTAAAGAACTTTTAGTGACATAGCGTTCTTGTTGCTTTAAAAGAACTCGAAGTTAAGCTTTCTCATACTAGATAAAAATGTAAATCTTTTTGTAAAGCTTTAAATAATTTAACATTGTACCAAAGGCAATTTAAGTTTCGAAATTAAACAGTTAATTTGTAACGGTCCATTTATATTCTCGTCAAGAACAATTAAAACGACTTTGCATGAAGGCTCTTCTCATTCGAGTGTTTACAAAACAATAGCGCTGTTGGGTTTAATTAATTAATAATAGTTTTGAATTATTGTTGGGAAATGTCGCTGTATTTTATGTTGTCATAATGCGTAGAAACTGGTGACGGTATAAGTTGGTTATCAGTAAGAGTGATATTACAAGTAGAATTTGAAGGAGAAACTAAAGATATTTTTATATTAGCATCACGCTTTATCCCGCACATAGCAGGGTAAGCAGAGGAAACCACAGGAAGCTTGGTAATCTAGTGTTAAAACACTCCGTTCTCCGTTTTTCGCCATTTTTCGACGCATTGCGTGTTAAGTGGCAAAATTCTACGCCGCGCTTTGTGATAGCAAAAAAATGAAAATGAAAAATACATCTACCCCAAAATGGAAATCGAACCGACAAACCGTTTGCAGACAAATACTATGCTCCTGCTCCGCAACTTGACCCTTGTTTTCTTTATATCCTTCTTCATATTTTATAAAAAGCCTTCAAGAACTTAGTAGCTTATAGTACCTGTAACCTCGGATTATTTACAATAAGGCACGTGTCTTACACGATTCGTAAATTATTTTACTACATATTTCGAGCCTCATAAAAACCCTATTAATTATATAATGTATGTATTTTAGAAAAAAGGAAAAACTTTTTAATTGCCTCAAAAATTACCAGGAGATAAAATTATTATTGATTTTTTAAATATTATTTTTTTATATATTGACTTTGTTCCGGACGTATAGAGCAATTCCCAGTATCTAAGATAGGATAGGATCTTATTTTGCTTACCCTATCCTAACTATGAGTATATTTATTCTCCACTCGTAAAAGTAATAAAATATATAAATTTATTTTCATAACATGCAGTGGTTCATAAATTGAACATTTATTTTACCAAAACCTCTTTGTGCGATACAATGAAAGCAATTATTCCGACGCTATAACAATTGAAGGAACTTTCACTGCAGTAAAATATGAATTCTCGAAAGTTTAATAATTTTAATTTTATTATCAGATGAGGCAGTTAGAGTGTAGTGTTAATTTCAATTTTTTAATTAGCTTCACGCTTTAGGTTTTACACTTTATCCCGCACACGGCAGGGTAGGCCGAGGGAACTGCAGGAACTATACGAACCTAGTGTCAAGACACTATGTTACCCGTTTTCCGCCTCTTTAAGGCATTGCGTGTTTAGTGGCGGAACTCAACGCTGCGCTTTGTCTGGTTGCCAGAGCGAAGATAATGTAAATAGAAAAATCTGTTTTCCCCAGTGGGAATCGAACCCACATATAGTCGCGTTTACAAGCAGACACTACGCTTCTGCGCGACTGCGGTAGAGTAGGTAAAGATATTTGTTTGATGATAATTTTGGGATATACTGATTTTCCCTTTCTCCCTGAATGAAATGAGTGCCCCACAAGTGAACTTAATTATTAGCTTTGGAGATAACAGGAAAAAAACAGTTATATATAGACACTCCATTGATTTATACTACATGTTAATTGCTTGGCGAATTTGACGACGCGCTGCGCGAAATATCTCAATCGTAAAAATTTGTTTTCGTATCTTTTTACAAAGGTTCTTGGGATCCGAGACCGATAAAAGTTTAAGTATTTTTTAATGTGATTTTATATATTACAAATATGTTCTGAAGAGACGGTCTTTATTTTGTCAAATACCTAAATGCGCTAAGATCTATTTATTTTTTTTAAACAGAAGCTACCTAAAATCCTTAAAATTCCTCTTTCTCTCTTCTTTATCTTAAAATCTCTCTATTCTCTGGTTTCAGTGCTAGTTATTGTCTATGTGTCAGATGTTCCTTGTTGAAAGGTAGAAATTAAACCCAACTCGACTATAGTTTCATATATCAATGCGGAGGATTGAACCCACGCCCATCACGTGTACATTACACTGTTAAACGCTTGCATCTTTAGATTCTTGCAGCTTGTCAGACACTGGAAAACACTGTCAGACGCTTGTCAGACACTGTCATGATGCTTACGCCACTACGGCCTCGTATATATAAGTCTTATTGAATTAGCAGGAAAACTAATATTATTATTTGTTTCCAGGAGGTTCCGATAGCAACAAAGGCAAAAGCAAGAAGTGGCGGAAGATCCTCCAGTTTCCTCACATATCGCAATGCTTAGATATAAAAACAAAAATAGGTAAGTTTTCTTTCATCGCTTATCTTTTTATTTAGTGGGCAGAGAGTGCTAAGTGTTGGGACACTCCATTTTCTCTACTTCGTGTCCAAATTAGTAAAAACTCAACTAGTTAAGTAATCTGGTAATTTATTCACCCCAGTGGGGTTTAAACCTACAACTTTCGCGTTACCAGTCACACACTATCTCACTGCGCTAGTACGGTTTGCTATGTAAAGTGTAAGCCAAGCCTTTGCAATATAAGCGAATATCGTAAAACTACAAAGTGTTTTATTCATGAAGAGCCAACTTTATTACGGAAAGGTCGCGTTACGTCTCCATCCTAACAAGACGTATTGTTCACGAGGCGGATGTAAAAGAATGAACGTTTATATCTTTAGTAAAGAATCGATTTGTTTATGTTTATGATTACTTTGTAAATAACACTGCGTTACACGATTTTGGTACCCGTAAAACTGATAGCTGTAATGAATAGGTAATGAGTCACAGATAAAATGTTCCAAATATATGCGGTATCCATCACGTCTAGTTTTCGAGGTACAGGTCAATAATAACTTAAACTATCCTCTCTTCGGACGTCTAAGAAACAGTTGAGATTTTCGATGTGTTATACTTTTTTATTGTTTTGTTTTATTCATAAATCGTTTCTTTTCGATAACCTCGATATATCTAAACATATTTTTTTAAAATCTAACATGAATACTGAACGAAGTGGCCGTCGCGACTGCAAAATTGAACCAAATAAGTTTTGTTACGTTTGTGGACAGTACATTTTGAAATCACAAACAAAAAATGTTTATGAATAAGTGAGAAGTGCATATTACTTTATTTTGGACGATAAACAAGATAAACCATGGATACTACAGTTTTTTTGTGTTTCGCGCTATGCTACTCTCATATCTTGGTTAAAGGGAAACAAAACGTCAATGCCATTTGAATGTGAAACATGAACCATTAGTAGACCCTAAAAATATAATTTTACCACCACTCCACATTAAACTTGGTCTGATGAAAAGTTTTGTCAAAGCTATGAACAAGGAGGGAGATGGATTTTTATATTTGAAGACGATATTTTCAAAGTTAAGTGACGCAAAACTTAAAGAAGGGATATTCGTGAGACCACAAATACGCACATTGATAAAAGATCCCAACTTTGACAAAAAGCTTACTGACAAGGAACTCGATGCTTGGTTATCACTGAAAACAGTTGTAAAAGAGTTTTTAGGGAACCATAGGGCCGAAAATGCGGAACAGCTAGTTAACAACATGTTAAGAGCATATGAAAAGCTGGGTTGTAGGATGTCGTTAAAAATTCACTTTCTTCATTCCCACTTTTCATTTTTTTATCTAATCTTGGTGCTGTCAGTGATGAGCAGGGCGAGAGGTTCCACCAAGATATAAAGAAGCTTGAAGAACAATTTCAAGGCCGTTGGGACGTAACTATGCTAGGCGATTACTGTTGGCGTCTAAAACGAGAAAAACACTAAAAACAAAGTTAAAATTAAAGATATTCTGGGTTTAAATTGTGTGTATTGATTTTTTTTGTACTATTTACACCAAAAAGATAAAAAATAAACTTGATTAATAAAGAAATATTCGTTACATTTTATTAGATTTCTTTATTGTGTTTGAAAATTTTCATGTTTAGCATTATTTGTCACATCTTCATGGAGAAAAAATGAGACGTCATGGAAAGAAAAAATGAATTACAAAAGGAAAACATGACATTACAAAAGGGGTACTTAATTTTTTTTTTCATTTGTAACGCAGTGTAATTTGTATTTGCTACCGAGCAGCATCTGTCGGTAAACGCGTAGGTCGTTGGTTCGATTCTCATTTTGGGACAATGACAAATTTTTATAGATTTGTTGTGGAACAGATGTTTTATATTTAATATTATAATTTAGAGATTAAAAATTTGATGTTTACTTCTATTTTACTATATTTTGTGTGAAAAAAAAAACATTATTTATTTATTTATTTTATTTATTTCTTTCTTTATTTAAATATGATAATTCACAAATGAGAAAAAAAAATACACAAAAGGCGATCTTATGGCTTAGTAGCCATCTCTTCCAGATAACCTTTAGGGCGAAAAGAAATATTTTACACTAAAAGAGGTAGGTAAGAAAGAACTATGAACTATTCCAAGTATATATAAACAAATACATGATACCTATAAGACAATAAATAAGATTATCTAGTATATTAATTCAAATTATACATAAATATATACATTACATACATATACATAAATATATACCTACACGAACATACATACATATATACATAAATACATACATACATACATACATACATACATACATACATACATACATACATACATACATACAATACAATACAAACAAAAGTATTCTAAGGACTTGTCGACAATTGAAGTAAATGATGTTTTACGGCCTTTTTAAACGAAAATAATGATTTTGCCTTACGGATATTTGTAGGCAAATTGTTCCACAATTTAGTCGCTTGAACTGTAAAAGACTGATCATATATTTTCGTTTTATGAATCGGAATGCGTAACGTTAAGTTGCGCGAAGATCGAACCGCATTCCCTGGCGCAGTGATAAATTCAAATTTATCCTTCAGGTAAGAAGGAGCAGTAGGACTGAATAACACACAGTACAAGAAAGTAAGAATACGTAAATTCCGGCGACAACGTATGGGAAGCCACTTGAGCTTTGAACGAAAGTAGGATACATGATCATATTTACGGAGCCCGAATATGAATCGAATAGCCAGATTTTGAATTCGCTCAAGTTTGTTAAGTTGGTCCTCGGTGACATTGGTAAAGCTTGCATCGGCATAATCAAGAATAGGTAATAAAAGAGAATTTGCTAGCATAATTTTGGTGGGTATAGGTAGAAAAGAACGTAATCTTCTCAATGATTTTAACGCCAAGAACGTTCTTTTGCTAATATAATTAATATGGGCTGACCACGATAGGGATTGATCAAAATACACCCCGAGATTTCGCACGTTACTACAGTAAGGTATGCAGACACCATTATAAGTAATAGATGGTAAAATTGACCAGTCAATTCTGCATATCAAGCCTGGACTACCCATAACGATAACTTGAGATTTGTTTGGGTTTACGTTTATGCCATAAGACTGACTCCATCTGAGAATTGCCTCGAGGTCGTTGTTGACGTCCCCAATTGCACTTGACAAGTCTTCAGGTTTACAATGCCGGTAAATTTGGATATCATCTGCATACATGTGGTAGAGAGAAGAGATATTTTGACTAATTGAGTTTATAAACATTGAAAAGAGCAAAGGAGATAGCACGCCGCCTTGAGGTACCCCGGCGAGGACGTCACACCAAGATGAGAATTTCTCATCTAAACGAATGCGTTGCCGTCGCCCTTTGAGGTAACTGCGAAACCATTCTATCACGGATGGAGATATGTTAAAGGAATATAAAAGTTTTAATAATATGTCATGATCAACGTTATTAAAGGCATTACTAAAGTCTAAAAGAGTTAAAATAGTAAATTTTTTATTATCCATGTTCCAGCGAATATCGTCAGTAACCTTAATTAAAGCAGAAGTCGTACTATGACCTGTTCGAAAACCAGATTGAAATGGACTAAGGAGAGAGTTTCTACTTAAGTAACGGCTCAATTGTTGGTGGATTAATTTTTCAAAAATTTTGGAGAGGAATGGAAGAATAGAAATAGGACGAAAATCGGAAGGGGTTTTCGGATTTCCATTTTTAGGCAAAGGGATTACCTGAGCACTTTTCCAAATATCTGGAAATTTGCTGCAAGTGATGGAAAAATTGAAAATGTGGACTAATATTGGACATACGGTATCAAGGATAGGAACAATCATACTACGACTAATGCAGTCATAACCGACAGCGTTCGAGGCCATAGATTGTATATTCCTTTTAACATCACATTCGGTGAAAGAGCTGAAGTAAAACGGTTTAAATTGAGGAGAAGGCAATAATGAAAGAGTGTTAATTGTTTGCTTTTTAGAAGCAGTATCGACTACATTGTATGCAGTAAAGTGGCTATTCAGGATATTAACATCAATGTTGACCGAAACTGATTGCTGAGATTTGCCAACTCCTAGTGACTCAAGAAACTTCCAAGTTTTAGCAGTGCCGCCGTTTTCGACAGATTTATAGATATGGCGTCTTTGTGCATCTCTACATGATGTATTGCAGCGGTTCCGAGCTCTAATATATTTTACGCGGTTTTCATCATTGTCATTGAGTTTAAAATTGTGCTTTGCTACATTTTTTTTATGCATTAGTGATTTTAAATCTGAATTGATCCATGGCGCAGGTAAATGTTTAATTTTAACTGGTTTAATGGGAGCATGTAAATCATAAAGTTGCTCCAAAAGAGAGTTAAAAATCTCGACTTTACTATCAACTGTGTCTGCTAATATTACTGGACTCCAATCTATATTTTTAGCATCGTCACATAGACGATCTCTGTCCATACCACCAAAATTACGTAACAGAAGTATTCTTGATTTAAATTTAGGAGGACGAATTTTGTAAGAGAGATAGATTAGATCGTGAAAAGAAAAGGCATCAGCAGGACATTGTCCATGCTTTGAGACGAAATCTGTAGAGGATACCATAATCAGGTCTAGAAGCGAGGGAGTACAGCCAGGGGAAACGTGGGTAGCAGAGAGGGGAAGTATACGTAAGTTGCAAGATTCTGTAATTGCTACCAGTTTTTTACTACGTATGTCATTTTTTAACAGACAGGTGTTAAAATCTCCCATAAAAATAGAGTGACTGTATGAAGGTAGCATATTTTCTAAAAGGTTTTCTAAAGATGAAAAATAATTATTTGAGGGAGAGGGGCTATAGAAAACGCCTAAAAGGATTTTCGAGTGGGACATGAGTACCTCGATTAAAAGATGTTCAGTTGAATCAACGGGAGGAGGTTGAGCAGACGAGCTGACTATATTAAAGGATATATGAGATCGTAGATAGATCGCTACTCCACCCCCACCCTTTCCAATGCGAGCATTGCGAATCGACTTAAAACCGGGCAAAGAGAAGCTAGATGAAGGTAAACATGGTTTAAGCCATGATTCAGAAAGGAGGATTGCATGAATATTGCGGGACTCAAAAGATGCAAGCATTTCAGGAAAATGGGCCGGAATACTTTGGGCATTGATATGAATGACATTGAAATTTTTCAAACAGGTTGAGAAGTAAGAATCAAGGGTTACATTAAGTGAAGGGATAGACGTACTGTGGAAACTGTCACTACGAGATGAATTGTTTGACGATAAAGAATTAAAAACATCACTAGGTATATCACATAATCCAGACATAATAAAAATATATTAAATAATTTAAAGTATGTATCAATATATAAAAATGTACTATCTATAATATAAAATAAAATAAGAAAAAAACAATAAATAAACAAATAAAATATACAAATAAAATAAGTAAATTAAAAAAATAAACTAAGATAAGCTAAAGTTATATAATATAATAAAATTAAGGTATTTATATTTATTTTCGACCCGCCAGTCTAATGGTTGTAAATTAAAATTATACAACAATATACTATAAAATATTAAAAGAACTATTATTATTAAAAAAAATATTAAAAGAACAAAAAAAAAAAAAAAAAAACAGAGAAAGTACAAGAAAAAAAAATGAAAAGAAAAACAAAAATAAATACATAAATAAAAGCAACCAAAATATAAACAAAAAAAAAAAAGATTATACAAAACATTTTATGTAAGCTGTTGAAATGGTCGATGGAGCAACAACATAAGTAAATGTCACTGTCAAATAAAAGTGACTACTCATTTATTTATAACAAATACATGTTTGTTGTTGTTACATTTTTATTAATAAGTTTAAAATTATAGAATTTGATTTGTGAATAGTCAAAAGTGTCTTTAGTATATAAACTAGCAACAATAATAAATATAGTTAAATATTCTTTCTTAAAAATAGTAAAAAGATATATATTTATATATATTAAATCTAATTAAATTAACCTAAATGATATTCAACAATATTAAAATACATATTATAAAAGAATCAATAAATAAAATTACTAAATTTTAACTAGAACTAGAAAAAGATATACAAATATAATGTGGTTTGCAGTGCAAAATTATAACCAAAAACAGCCTACATAAAAAGGAAATTTAAGAGGAAAAATAATTAAATCTATTTTTTTACAATTCGCTTAGGTCTAGGATTAGTTGTTTTGAGAGATTTGATAGTTGCAGCAGAACTTGACTCCAGAGGTGGTACATTATTACCAGAAACAGCCATTGGGATGGAATTTAACTCGGCCAATGTAGTAATGTGATGTTTTAAACCATCCTCACCTTGGATTATTATAGTGCCATTTCTTGTCCAGCACTTTGTGATGCCAAAACGTTGTCTAGCAGCCATAAATGTTCTATGTCTGGGTTGAGTTAGAAATTCAGACAATGTGAAGCCAGAACCTTTTAAGTTAGTTTTACTAGCCCACACTTTGTCTCTCATATTCTTATCTTTAAACTTCAAGAGAATTGTGCGAGGCTTACTTCCATTGGGATGTCCTAACCGATGGCAACGACTAAATGAACTGACTGAAATGTGTGGCACCTTGACATGATCAGTCAGCTGCTTACTCACACAATCAAATATCTCTTCATTTTTAGCTTCAGGAACACCATGTAGCAAAAGAATTTTATGTCTGGACCGCATCTCCATAGCATCAAACTGTTTGGATAATAATTCAACTTGCAGTTGTAAATTTTCTAAGGCTGTCATAACAAAAGAGCGGAATGAATTAAATTGGCTTTGAATATTTGATGTTGGACTTACTGTAGAAGGGCCCGAGCCATTTAATTGCTTCTGAAAATCTAACATCCTGGTGTTGAAGTGGTTAGTGAGCTCTTCCAGTGTGTTCTTCATTGCTTCCATGGTGTTATTGTGTAGATAAATCAATAATTTAGTACACTATTGTTTGAATTGCTTTAAAGGACAACTGGCAGGCAGAAAATTCTTAAAGGCACATATATAAATCAAATTTTACAGTTTTTATTGAAATTAAATATAGCGCGCAAAAATTAACGTGTTTTTTCTTTTCCTCCTACCGTCGTTTTTTCATTTCTCCAGTTTTCTGTAATGGAGATTTCAATACAAATATTTTCTAGTCTTAAACATATATTCTTATTGGAAGTAAAATATCGAAACTACAACGCGAAGCAGAAAATCTAAAGGAATACAAATGTTCATCCAACATTTTATTGGTTCATAACTATTATAGTTACGAGTAGGGGTTCTATTATGAACGCGCAGGATATAAATAAAATAATAAAACCGGATTGTTACCTACGTTTACATGTACGTATGGTCTAACCATTATTTATTGGAAGAGACCTGTATATATATATATATATATATATATATATATATATATATATATATATATATATATATATATATATATATATATATATATATATATATATATATATATATATATATATATATATATATATATATATATATATATATATATATATATATATATATATATATATATATATATATATATATATATATATATATATATATATATATATATATATATATATATATATATATATATATATATATATATATATATATATATATATATATATATATATATATATATATATATATATATATATATATATATATATATATATATATATATATATATATATATATATATATATATATATATATATATATATATATATATATATATATATATATATATATATATATATATATATATATATATATATATATATATATATATATATATATATATATATATATATATATATATATATATGTGTTTATATATATGTGTTTATATATATATGTGTTTATATATATATGTGTTTATATATATATATATGTGTTTATATATATATATATGTGTTTATATAAATATATGTGTTTATATATATATGTGTTTATATATATATGTGTTTACATATATATGTGTTTATATATATATGTGTTTATATATATATGTGTGTTTATATATATATGTGTTTATATATATATGTGTTTATATATATATGTGTTTATATATATATGTGTTTATATACATATATATGTGTTTATATATTATATATATATATATGTGTTTATATATTATATATATATATATATATATATGTGTTTATATATTATATATATATATGTGTTTATATATTATATATATATATGTGTTTATATATATATATATATATATATATATATATATATATATATATATATATATATATATATATATATATATATATATATATATATATATATATATATATATATATATATATATATATATATATATATATATATATATATATATATATATATATATATATATATATATATATATATATATATATATATATATATATATATATGTGTGTTTATATATATATATATGTGTTTATATATATATGTGTTTATATATATATGTGTTTATATATATATGTGTTTATATATATATGTGTTTACATATATATGTGTTTATATATATATGTGTTTATATATATATGTGTGTTTATATATATATGTGTTTATATATATATATATATATATATATATATATATATATATATATATGTGTTTATATATATGTGTTTATATATATATATATGTGTTTATATATATATATGTGGTTATATATATATATGTGGTTATATATATATATATATGTGGTTATATATATATGTGGTTATATATATATATATGTGGTTATATATATATATATGTGTTTATATATATATATATATATATATATATATATATGTGTTTATATATATATATATATATATATATATATATGTGTTTATATATATATATATATATATATATGTGTTTATATATATATATATATATATGTGTTTATATATATATATATATATATATATATATATATATATATATATATATATATATATATATATATATATATATATATATATATATATATATATATATATATATATATATATATATATATATATATATATATATATATATATATATATATATATATATATATATATATATATATATATATATATATATATATATATATGTATATATAATACGTCGTGGCGCAGAGGCGCAGTGTTTTCCTGTAAACGTTTGTGGTTTATGGGTTCGATTTTTCATTTTCATTTTGTTCGCTCTGACATTTCGGCAAGCCCAGCTGTTCCGCTACTCAATCCATAGTGCCTCTAAAAGGCGGAAGGCCGGCAGTGGAGTCTCAACACTAGGTTCCCACTGTCCCATAACATCAAATTGTTCTTTTTTTTTGTGTATTAGTAGATAGTAGCGTATTAGGGTAGGCTGAGAGATATCTGTTATTTCGACTGGTTGTTTGTTCTAAGTTTTTTTCCGAACATTCATGTATTTTGTTGGGTGAGGGTATTAAATTAATGAATTCAATCTTATTATAATAATTCCCTTGCAAAGTCTGATTTTTTACCTTTCTACATGTTTTTTTTTTACCTTGACGCTTTATCCTGCACATGGCAGGGTAGGCAGAGGGAACTGCTTTCTCCGTCCCCGTTATCTATGACACAAATGAGTTTTTATAATAGTAGTAGTATCAGTAACGAATTTTATGTAATGCAAAAAAATATTTTTAGCTAATTTTGTTATGTATTTGTTAAATTCTATATTTCTCAGCTTTTTTAGTGTTTGTATTACAATTTTAATATGTTTTTTATATTTTTAAACACAATAAATCAGTTCCAATAAGTTATATATTATGGTTCCTATAAGTTATTGTTAGCTAATTAAAAAAAAATATCTTTTAAAAAATAATTACACATTTCAATGATACACTTTCCAATAAGCTATAAAAATCATGTAGCTCTTACATTACAGCTTTTACGGATCAACGTATTTATGTACATATGTCGGCGAAGAAAGCTTAGACAAAACAAAGCTTTGCGTCCCATATTCTCGTTTACACATCACGTGTGAGGTGTACACGGTCAGACAGATGTTTGGATTAGTTTTTTACAATTCCATTTGGTATATTCGGTTCTTTTTATGTGGGAGAGTGTCTGAGCGTTGAATGTGATGAGGTCGTGGGTTCATAACCGCTGAAGGGATTGAGTGATCATTTTCTCACCCTAGTGAGGTAAAGAAAAAATTATTTTACGTACGTGTTCTAGAATTTGACATCTTAATGGTAGCGTAAATAAAAGCAAAATGGTTAATATTTTGTGTTTTTTTTTTAAATAAATTCTATTATTATTTTACTTATATAACTAAAAATATATTATAAATTAATAACAATGATAAATAGTATATGCAACTTTTAAAGATCACACGTTCTATATCGGTGTAGCACATCTCTTCTATTTCATAATCAACCCACAAACGAGCTTTTCACATTTATCAGCCAAAATCACTCTACAAACATCATTACGGCTGTCATCTCCATAGAGAATAGTCGCAGCTTTTTAAATGGAACTTCCTGAAACGCCTTAAACATGTATATGGGGCACTATAAATTCTTTCACAAAACCATCTGTCATATACTGTACTGTCTGTACTGTGTGTAGTAACATTTATTTAAATTAATCTAAATTTAATTTACTTTGAGAAAACATTTAAAATTTTTTTGAACGCAGCGGGACTCGAACCCGTTTTCTTTAAGTATTTTTCTATCCTGAGTGTGGATTAACACTTTAATATATATATATATATATATATATATATATATATATATATATATATATATATATATATATATATATATATATATATATATATATATATATATATATATATATATATATATATATATATATATATATATATATATATATATATATATATATACATATATATATATATATATATATATATATATATATATATATATATATATATATATATATATATATATATATATATATATATATATATATATATATATATATATATATATATATATATATATATATATATATATTTTCATTGCATAATCCACAATTCCGTTCGTTGCGTTGTCTTCCTACGGCTCGAGTAGGATGTCCTTACTTATTACAACGTAGGGCGGCTTAGGGCTGTCTAAAAGGTATTTTGGATAATTTATTTTTTCATAACAAATTACACTCGAAATTGGTATTTTGTTACTGAACGCGGTGAACGAGATTGGCGGAACGTCTGTAGGATTACACGGTGCGGTATTAAGACAAAAATTTTCTTTATTAGTACAATATAAGTTTAATAATAATATATTTTTCATATTTAAGATGAACAAGCGTTTATTATATCTTTTTTTTCTTTTTAAGCATAAAGCGTTTGTTATGTGTTTTGTACCGATTGAATTGTTTTTGTTACTGTCAATTTACTTGTAAAGATTTTGTATTCTATTTTACATAAAATGATATTTTAGAGATTTTTATTTTGCCTTCATTCATTCCAGTGAAGTTCCTTGACTCCAGGTGACCTCTGCTTACCGCCAGTATTAGTGGTTGTTATTTTAAAATATTTTTATTACAATAACATAATATTTATAACTGATTTGAATTGTTTTGTCACAAAAGCGCAACTTAAATAGGTCTAAATGAATTCAATTGAGATAAATTCCCATTCAGATGCAGACTTATAAGTTTTTTTTATTATTTTATTTATATATATGAAATTGATCTTTGACTGTTCTAGTTCAAATTATTTCCACATAGGATTACGTAAATACGAATTATTTTAATCGGCGCAAAAATGAAAAATATATAAAAAATAATACATAAACTACAACCAAATTTGCGTAATTGCCGAGATATAACCACTTAAAAAATATATAATCGCAACAAGACGTTTAAAGCACTAAATTTAACACCTAACAAGTATACACGGTTTCATATTTAGTGCACCTAAACCACAGTGACAGACTGACAGATTGACAGAGCCGCTTACAGAGATTTTACTAAGCCTTTAAAGGTAATGTTTTTAGTAATACATATATGTATTAGCGCTCGGGCCAAAAGTGGTAACAGCTTGTCACCGTGACGGATTGCGTACGACGGAGATGCACGACATCATATACTATTATAATAAATCACTATTTTATTTATATCCAACGAATATGGTTTATTTATTTATCTCCTTGTTGCTTTTTTGGCTTAATTCTTTAATATGTAAGCGATTTGCAGATTATTTAGATGTTGGAATGTCATCTGATTGGTATGACGTTTTTGCAACCAATGAAATCGATTTGACGTTATGGAATAATTTTTTATATAGAATATACTTTTGATATAGAAAATAAAATGAATTTGAGCTGTATGGGAAAACGTGTGTTATTTTTTAAGAAATCTGGTGCTGGAAACTAGAAATTTAAAAAATAAATTGATAAAATTGACCGTACGTTGTGGTTAGATTTTATTTAAATTATTTCGTTCTTTGCGCTACTTAAAATACAATTTTTTGAAAAAAAAAAATTAATATAATCTTATACCTTTAGGCGATTAGAACTTACTACCATCTTTCACAATTGATAGCTTTGCTCAGTACATTTAACAACAGTGTAATACTATAATTCAAAGTATTTATCTAGAGTAACTACAACACCAATAAACATTGCCAGACATGAGTGGACTGGACAGCCATTCAAGCCGTTTAAAAGGACAAATAGGCTATATTTTATACAAGCATGACATTATTATTGACTTGTAAGTCCGACTGAATTAGTCTAGTATTTTCTATGCGTTATATATTTATTTAATTTTTTTTTATTTTTATTAACTTTATTTAGGGTCACTTCAGGAGGTTATATAATGACTTATGTACGTAACTGTTACATTTGATTAAATTCAAAATAGAACCTTCGACATAAGATAGGACATAAAGAGAGAACATGTATGTTTTGTTGGTTTTTTTTCGAAAAGCATTTAGTGTTGAAGATTTTCGATCTACCTTAAAGATATTTCAAATTCAAAAACAGTTTGAATTTCAAGAAAATTAGTTGTGTAATTATCGATAAATGCAATAAAAACGATTCTAAACAATTCAATTATTTTTATTATAATACAACACTACATAATCACAACCCTGCGCCCCCTATAACATCTCGAAAAGGCAGATTGGTGAAAAATACAGCTGATGTTCGAATTTGAACATTTCAATTGATAACTTATTAAACAAATTCTATATGTTAGCTAATTGGATTTTCTTAGCAATTGTTGCTTGACATTAGTACGCGGTTTTTTTTTGTCGGTTTAAAAAATGTTTGTCTTTTAACAAAAAAGATTTCTGACTTCACCATCCTTAAAATGAGTTAAGTTAATGTGCATGTGCGCGGCGAACCCACTAGTAATAAATGCTGAGCAGTTGTTTTTTTTATTGATTCTATTCAACGTTGTGTGTTCGATTCGTCATATCAGCAAATTAAAAAATATTTCTTATGTTTGCATACCGCTCGCTACATCAGCCCTTTTAAAAATAGAGTAAATTAAAAAAGAGATGAATTAAAAATCGATTAAAGCTGAAGCTTTACTTTTTTTTCCGCTTTCCGCCTTTTTGGAGGCATTACGTGTTGAGTGGCGGAACTCAACGCCGTGCTTTGTTACCTAGATACCAGATCGAAGAAAATAGAAATAGAAAAATCCATCTTCTATGAGTCGATTAGAAAAAAATTAATATTAAAATCTAAAAAAGATTATACATACATTGACTTTACAATTACTTTGCTTCCTATTTTAAGTTTTTATGTAATTAAAAGTAATCTTCACAATATATTAAAAGTATAAGTTAACCTCGATCAATTAGTCACGGCGTTCCTTTTATACTGTATTGTATTTCATACAGTGCTTTTGTACGCCACCCCCCCCCCCCCCCCTTTTACTTAACATCGATTAGTTTTAGCGATTTTCATTTCTATTATCCTAACTTAGTTAGCAAAGCCAATAAGCAAGGATATGGAAAAGGAGATACCCTGATTAATTATTATCTTATAAATTAAGCTTTCCATGGAGAATAGATTTTGATACTAAGTTTCTTCTGCCTAAGTTAATAGGGATTCCTGAGTTTTGATCTGGCCCGATTTTAGGGTGAATGGTTTTTTGGATAGATTGGTGTTCTGTTGTGTCTCATTGGTTCTATTACTATTTAGGTATACCAAATCCAGCTTTTTCCGCTATTTATGTCTATCCTTATTAAAGCTTCACGCTTTTTCCTAAACATGGAAAGGTTGTTAAAGGGAACCCCGTAAACCATAGGAACCTAATGTTAAGACACTCCGTTCCCTGCTTTCCGCCTTTTTCGACGTATTGCGTGCTGAGTGACGGAATTCGACGTCGCGCTTTGCTAGAGTAGACCTATTGCTAGGGTAAGAAAATGGAAATTGAAATATCCATCTTCTCCGAGTGAGAATCGAACCCACAAACCTTGCGTCTTTTTTTTTTTTAATTTATAATTTTAATGATATTTAATGACGTACCTACATACGTACTAGTAGAGAAGAGCAAAAAAATACATACTGTTTAATTTATTTGAGTATACCGTTTTCTCGGATGCAAGGACGTCACTGTTTGACGACAGTTTAATATTTATAAATTCAACGTAGCTCCTTGTACTCGATTGTTCTACGGTTAAATTACGATTCACGTACTTTTTGTGTGCGATCACATGTTTGTTCCAGTGTAGGCTTATATCTACACTCATATCTATTGAGCTTTTATTTTTTTTATTTTTCTACTGCTACTCCCTAGAGAATAAATGACATATAATTGGTTTAACAGAAGGTTTATTTAGTTACCCATGCACATTTTAACTTAACACTTTTTAGGATAAATTTAGTTATTATAAATATTTTTATGACTTTTTAAAGTTTTAATACACTAATATTTAAGAATATTTAAGACTTCGAACGACCTGCCTGCGTCTATTTTTCTGATAAGTTTAACCCTGGAGCCTTTAAGAGTAGAGTGAACAGGTTTCATTTGAACGGGTGTGTATCATAATATAATAACCTTGGTCTTCATCTACACTTTCCATCAGGTGAGATGAAACGCCTGTTCCATTATAACTGTAAAAAAAAGACTTAAGGAATACTTTTATATGTTTAATATAGAAATTGGAACGTAGCGGGATTTCAATCCGCGCCTCTTGCATACCGTGCAAGCGCTCTGATTACTGAACTGAGTGTTCCCGTAGTTCCGCACGATTGACAACGATGCTAGTGCAGCGAGATGATTACTTATACATATTGTCGTTTATTTATTTAAACGATTATTTATTCTCTCATAACGGTATAGAGATTTAAATGCGACAGTTTGTACATACAATCGATTTCCATTTTCTGCGCTCTGGTAAATAGGCAAACGGGGAGTTTAGTTTCGCCGCCCAACATGCAAGGCCTTGAAAAAATGCGGAAGGTAGAGAACTAAGTGTCTTAACATAAGTTTCCCGCTGTTTTTACTGTTCTCTCTGCCTACACTGCTTTTTGCGTAATAAAGCGTAAATATACAAAAAAATGTATGGTATGTTTGGGAAGTCTTTTCAATTCTGTCGAGGGCAAATGGGAACATATATAACGATATACCGCTTTACTGTGACAACTGTACAGAAGTTTAACTATGGCGAGATCCAAATGTATAGCGGCCTTCAACATTTTTAATAAAAATTATTGTATTTAATTTATTTCATAGTATGAGGTGGATTTTCCATTTCAATTTTCTTCGCTCTGGCGACTAGGCAAAGCGCAGCGTTGAGTTCCGCCACGTAACATGCAATGCCTTCAAAAAGGCGAAAAGCAGGGAACGGAGTGTCTCAACACTAGGTTCCCACGGTTCCTTCGGTTCCGCTTGCCAACCCTGCCATGTGCAGGATAAAGTGTGAAGTTATAAAAGAAATGCTTATTTATATATTATGTGACAGTACTTGCATATATCTTTACTTTATTTTTAAATTTTTTCTCAAAATATAAGCCAACGAAAACCAAAATAAGACCAAAGTAAAACATGCATCGGTTTTAATATATTTTTGGTGTGTTATCCGAAAATAGTAATGTGACGCTACTAATTTAACATCTTAGAATGTGGGGACAACGTGGCTTACGTACATACATATATCTTAGAAAACACAAACAGGATATAATTTAGCTTTTACATTAATATATTTCCGTTGTAATATATCAAATATTGTTTATATTTTTTTCGTAAGCTTTAAGCTCTAGGTGGAAGCATTTGTAAGCATTAAACAATGTACAAATAGAGCATGGTGTGTATAAACAAATGAGTGTTAAAATTTTGTTTGTTTAAAAATATATAATTGTAATTTATTTAAGAAACAGTAAATGTATATTGAAGTATTTAAAATTATATAAGCTTAGCTTGAAGTGGGGGTGCCATTTAATTCCATATGCCATGTAGATGAAAAGAAGTAAAAAAAATTAAACTTAAAACTTAAGTTCGTTTTCAGTCTCATATTATATAATCTCTCATATAATATCTATATCGATGGATAGCCAAACAGAACACAGTGTCAAATCACTCCGTGTTGTGCAAATCATGTTATTGTAGTCATTTGCTTACATAAAGCTTTCCCTCTTATATATGTATGCATTAATATATTTTTGGTAACACTAAAGATAATTACAATTCTCAATGTTCTTTTAATTAAACGGCCCCCTTTGATCCGGCTTTAGTAACATTGACATGCGTTAACATCAAAGAATAAACGTTGTAGACGTAGACGTGCTTATTAAGTACCACACACATATGTATTTACTTTTAATTCTCTTATTACATTACAAATTAATATTTATTTTATTAAGTAAAATAAACTACTTTTTTATATTGAAATGTATAATTTGATGACATCGTTTCATTATATTCAGTTATTGTTTGTTATATGAGTAAGTATCGTTTGCGCGTAACTTGTTTGACTTGTTCTAATTATACCGCTTTCTATTACAAGGGGATGTAAAGTAACATGCCTCGAGGGGTTCATTTCTGTTGAGAGGGTAAATATTAGGCTGGGTTTCGTATTTCAACAATTGTCATAATATTATTTGCAATGCTTTTTAGTCTATTTGTTTAAATGTCAAAGTAAAAATTAAGCACGCTAAATTCAGATCGTTGGCATGACGTTTGGCTTAGCGGTTAGGAGCTGTTTGGTTCCTTAAGATTAGTTCATGCGTTTATCGGCCGTAAGCCGCTTCGATGCCTGCTATATTTGCAATATTTTGAATAGTAATATAATGTTATGGCACACTAAGGAAAAAAAAATATAAACCCTGATTTAGTGATGAAAGTTCTTGTAGGATTTTCGGAGCAGGATTCGAACTGAGAAGAGGCCCAAATTCCAATACTGTACCGTTTAAATGTCTGTACCTGGTGTATCTGACACGGCGGCCGTTATCAAAACTACTTATAAGGGAAAATATTTCAAGGCTATCTACAAAAAACTAATTCACTATTATCAATAGTTTAGGCTCAGGATCATTTTTCCTAATTCATGATATTTATACGTACTGTGTAACGCGTGAGGTAGTCATAATTAAATATGAATGACGTCACGATCACGTACTACAAAAATACAATCAAACTGCTTATACTATGGTGAGTGTTCTGGAGAACTGTTTGTCCTGGTGCCTGCTGCTGAATTCTCCAACCGCACAGTACGACACAAAGTATCATCCCCACCATCTGGACACGTGGAATTCCACTACTGTGCGGTTCCGTAGGAACTTTTTTCCACGTACCACACTACTGTGGAATAGCCTACCTGCAGCAGTGTTTCCAGATCGATACGACATGGGTACCTTCAAAACGCGCGTCTACGTCCACCTTAAAGGCCGGCAACGCTCTCGTAACACCTCTGCTGTTACACAGGGCCGTGGGCGTCGATGATCACTTATCATCAGGTGACCCGACCGCTCGTTTGCCTTGTCCTTCCCATAAAAAAAAAATACTATCAAACCTTGTCTAACTTTCACCTTTCATCCAAAAAAATACCCTAATGAGAAAGGGATATATGTCTTTTCCGCTCTCACAGGATAATGTAAGCTTGCGTCATACTTGAGAAATGGCGTTTTATTTTGGAATAATAATTTAATTTTTTATTTTGTTTAAAAAAATATTTTTTTATTTTTGAAAATTTTACTTGTTTTATAATTTTACCAAGTTTATGAAATCTAGTTAATACTATGCTTTAAATGAAGGTCGCGGTAACATCCACACCTGCATATTTTTATAAATATGTTTTCTTTATAAACTGGTAGTGTCATCATTGCAAGAAAAGTTTTTATGAGGAGGTTAGCGCTTTTATTTGTTTATTCTATATATTTCTTTTATAACTTTATGCTAAAGCTCTTAGCGAACGTTGTCTTCATTTTTCACCTTTAAACCTACACTTGGGTCGCAAGTCCCAAGCGCTGATCAGAGCGCTCCTCTTCCTACAACGCGATGGGCCCGGCACCCGCACGGTGAATCCATAGAATGCTAAGCAGTTTTCTTCTCATAGTAGGTAAATATTTGTGTCATTTTAGTGAGAAGCAATTAAATTTAATCATGATATATTACTTAGCTATGTGTATTGACATAACTGTAAAATCATAAGGTAATTAAGTTTCTTCATAAACCGATTAGATTGTTTTCGATTACATTAAAAGTTGATTATAATCGATTATATAACTCCTCCGTACGGGTTTTTTTTCAAGTCCCCGCGTTATTTTAGTATTGCTAGACGAAGCCGCAGCTGAAAGCTAGTTATTAAGAATAGTCAAGGTGATTCAATAATTAATCAAATGCAGCGTTTTTTCGATGGACAAGGCTGTTGTTGAACGTGTGAAGACATTTAATGTTTACTATTTAATTAAGACAAAAATATATATACGTGTATATTTACTTTTGGCTCGGTATGTACATATTTGCTTATGTCATAAGCACTTAGTTGTTGACATTATATTTATATATTTTTTATCTCTACCCGTGTCTCGTATTATACAGAGTAAACACACACAGTGTGTATGATTATTTTTTTTTATTGGACTGGACTGTCTTTATTTCGTCCGGAAATCCGGAAATAATAATATATTTTTAAAGTTTACATGTAAATCGAACCTGAAGCCCTCGTAAGTCAAATCTGAAACCCTCGTAAGTAAGCTTATTTTTGAATTTTAAGTTATACATCGCATACAGCAGAACAGGCAGTGGGAATCTCGTTCTCTGCTTTCTTCTTCTTATGTCCTTATTACGCCCTGAGTTGTTATATTAAACGCCATTTTTCTGTCAAAGCGAGAAAATTAATAATTTCCCCTGATGAGAATCGCAAACATCAAACATCATGTTTGAACTGTGCAGCACCACAACGTGTTTTAAATATTATTAGTATTATATGAAAATACTTTCCACCCATAAGATAAGCCATATTTAATGTAGTTCTGTTATTTTCATGATCTTTGTTATGTCGTGCGGCCACCACATGCGTTGACTGGTTGACATGGATCGTATTAATTACTACCATAACACATTTGTATATAGCCAAGCGATTAAATACAAACGTTTATAATAAATGAATGGGAGTGTCTAAAGTCAGGTGCTATGGTGGCCATACTATTATGGCGTATTAACGACATTATTTTGTATTTGGTGAGTTTTTAAAACAAATAGTAGTAGTTTCTAAATGTATAGAAATTTTGTGTAAAATTTAATGTACACTCGTATAATACATGGTCATTTTTGTTCTCTTAATCTATCTTATCGAAAAAATGAAAACGACATATGGTGTTTTTAAAATAATGATTATTTGGTCTTAATTAGCGCAAATGGCTTACATTACCAATCATTATATAAATTCATCGTAAAATAAGTTACGAAGAAATTGCTAAAAACAACTACAATTAAGTAGGTATATACTTTATTTATTCTGTGTATGAAAAATATAGCGTTACTATTGTTTATCTAATCTATGCCTTTCATGATTTGCATTGCAAATGGACTTGAAGATAATCTTTAATCTAATGTTACATCTTATAGAGATGCGCGATAAGAACGTCATAATAATGAATAACGTCAGAATTGTATTTTTAAATATTATGAAGATACATATATTTATATATGTCACAATTTGGTTTCATTAAGCAATTCGATTCCGTTCGATGTCCGTCTTTTACAAAGAAAACTTAATATATATAATTACTATACAAGTATACATTTAGATAGAAGTAAAAGAATGTTGTGTCAGTTTCTTCATCCATCTTGCCACTGGACTATTATTACGTTTACATACAAATATTATACGTGGAAAGTGATGAAATTTTGTTACAACTTCTAAAAGATGTTTTACTACACCTTACAGCTTCACGCTTTATCCTGCACGCAGCATGGTAGGTAGAGAGAACCATAGGAGCCGTGGGAATCTAGTGTTAAGATTCTTTGCTTTCTGTCTTTTTGAGGCGTTGCATGTTAAGTGATGCAGCTCAACACTGCGCTTTGGCTAGTTCCCCGAGGGAAATCGCACCCACGAACCGTCGTGTTTACAAGCAAATGCTGCGCCTATCTTAATTCAAGCAATAACAATCATAATTTATTTATTTCACAGATTACATACACGATCACAGTTTAACAGATTCAACTTACAACGTCGCACAGCTTCGAATCCTCTCAGCTAAACGTTTTAAATCACGAAAGTTGTAAGGTTAATACATGAGGTCGTGTCTGTTAATTATATTAAATCCTTAGCAAAGAGAAAAAAACATGCGCGGGCGTGACTCAGTGCTCCATATTTTACGCTTATCTCTAAACGGAATCATTGTAATTGATCTGGTTAAATTTTTCAAGCAATTTTAATCCAAATTTTCAAAGTGATAAGGCTGAATCTTGTAATTGATATATAGGAGATATGACAAACGTACTGTCACTCAGAGAGGACGTCAGGATTAGGTATAGGTTACGCAATAGACTGTTTGATTTAGGTGATTGATTTTTTTATTAAAATATTGTGTTTGTACGTGAAATGTACATTTACACAGATAGGTAATGTAAATAAAATTGAAATAATAAATAAATTGAATTTATTTTTTTTAGACAAATCCAACTGAAACTTATTCATTATATTAAATAACAGAAAATCATAGAAAAGTGTCACTTTATATATATATATATACATATATATATATATATATATATATATATATATATATATATATATATATATATATATATATATATATATATATATATATATATATATATATATATAATATATATATATATATATATATATATATATATATATATATATATATATATATATATATATATATATATATATATATATATATATATATATATATATATATATATTTTTAGCTTCACGCTTTTATCCCGCACAAGGCAGGGTAGGCAGAGGGAACCAGGAGGAGCAGGAACCGTGGGAACCTAGTGTTAAGACACTCCGTTGCTTAGTCCCTGCTTTCTCCGTCCCCGCTTTCCGCCATTTTCGAGGCATTGCGTGTTGAGTGGCGGAACTCAACGCCGCGCTTTGCCTTAGATGCCAGAGCGAAGAAAATGGAAATAGAAAAATCCATCTTCCCCGACTGGGGATCGAACCCAGTAACCGCCGCGTTACAGGCAGACGTTGCGCCTCTGCGCCACGACGGTCCTCTTTATATTAAAACTATAAAAGTGCTCAAAGTAATTAAAAATTAGCTTTACACTTTTTGTCACAAAACTTCCTTCAGATGTCTCCTCTACCAACCTCAGTGAAAGGCGACGCTGGCAGAAATAAATAGCGCACTATTTGTAACAAGTCACAAATTTTAAATAGTAAAATCATGCAAAGATAACTTAAATATAATTTCTCATTCACTCATATGGGTAATGAACCCACTAACATGATACTGCCTCGATTGATCTCACAATGTCATAGTGAATTAATAAATAACTACGTTAAGTACTTGCTTCACTTACTACAAATTATCATACAATTATCCCGCACATGGCAGGGTAGGTAGAGGGAACTGCAGGAACCATAGGCATGTAGTGTTAAGACACTCCGTTGCTTAGTCTCTGCTTTCTCCGTCCCTGCTTTCCGCCTTTTTCTAGGCATTGTTTCATATACTACATACATATATAGTTTTGACAGTTATTTTTATATTATATATTATAGTTTTATAATAATTTTTGCATTGTTCCCGCCTAATGGCACATTAAACAGACATACGTAACATAACCTATTGTTATATCTAATTTTACTATGGCACGTGCTAAAAATAAACTTTATTTATGCAGGAAAAGTATATGTGATACATTATAATGCCACATAATGTTCATACAAATGTTTCTCCGTATGTAAAATAATGATAAGTGAGAATATATACCTCGTTTTGTGTTTATTAGCCAAACCAAGGTAAGTTTACGTAGGTAGGTAGGTGGGCTTAACTAGGGGATAGCGGTAGCGTTTTTTCTTGCTACCCCAGTAGGCGTAAAAAAACTAAAAATATAACAACCTTTCTACCTACTTGCCTAGGTATATGTTTGAAATCATTAATTTATTCTTGATTTCTAATTTAATATTTAACAATAAAATCTTAAGTATTTATTTCTAACTTACAGTACATTTTACTCTTGTATTTTCTATAGAGGCGTTTACATCGTGTCGCATCCGAATAGCGTCTGACTGTGAACGCGATAGTTAGTTGTGGGTTCAATCCTCATATGGTGGCTAGAGCTATGTACACTTTATTCATGAACTATAGGGACCTGGTGTTAAAACGTTCCCTTCCCCGCTTTCCGTCTTTTCGAGTCATTGCGTGTTGAGTGGCGGAACTCAACGCCGCGTCTTGTCTAGTTGTCAAGCGAGGGATGTGGAAATGAAAAAATCCGTCTTCACCGAGTGGTTCTCCGAGAAATTTTTGCAATATTTATTAAATATAGAATTTTAGAATTTCCTAACGAATTGCATATATATTTGTCATAGGGCAATGGAAAAGAGGTGTTGTCAAAACAATTCCTGCTTTTGCCGATAAATGTAAATTAACTTGCTTTATCACATAATGAAGTGTATACGAAGTGAAATATTTACATACATTCAGTAACTCAATTGAATATTACTTTGAAGCGTTTTCTATTTCCTACGACGGAAATGATCTGCCTTGTTACCTTTATAAGCGTGTTATTCATCGGTGATAAGGTGTGTGTATGAAATGTACGAAGAAGGACATAGGTATATGTCCTCTGTATGGAATGCACTGTTATATATGTATATGGTTTTGATATATACCATTTTGTTTAAATTAGCTTAAGAAATATATATGTATATTTACTTTAATTTTATTTCAAATTACTTACTTTCTGTCGTTTGTTTTGTGTTTTGAATAGTCAATTTGTCGAAGAAAACTTTTGGCTACATTGCATTACGTAGGTTTCATTTCGACCTAAACAACTATAACTGCCGTTAGAGTTATGTGTTTTAGTTATTTTCATTTTTCATAGCAAATGCTATTTACGAGAGGGCATCCAAAAAGCGAGTTGAATTTTGTCGTAAATTCATTACTTCTTAATATTTTATCACCAAAGTTTGATCATCTTTAAAGTATTCACCATTGATCACAACACATATCTCCAAACGAATATTTTATTGTTCAAACAATTTTTATATTCACTTATTGGGAAAGCCTGTTAGTCTTTCAGCGATTATTGTTTCACCTCCTCCACGGTGGTAAGACGCTTTTCATATTCCTTTCGTTTAATATAATCTGGGAACAGAATTAAGTCACAGAATGTTAGATACGGTGAGTAAGGGGGGGGGGGGCAGGGTTGGACAATCAGTGTCAAGCTCTACATGCCTGAAGTCGAAGTTCCCTTTACTCATCTTCGAGAAGACCATGACTGCAACCTTTCTCATGTGTAAATCTTCGTACAAGTTACAATTGTTTCCCAATAGAGAATCAAATTTCAATACGTTTTACTCAAAATGTGTAAAGTCTAAAAATAATCAAACAAGCGAACGCCACAGCGACGCAACTTGCACACTGAGATAGTTGGCGTGACAGTTGACACTAACAGGACATGTGATCAAACAGTTAAACAATACATTCCTCCACTCTCCATCTCCACTATAGTGTAATCCTCGTACTTTATGGGTTCTTCCTCGTTAAAGCTAGTTTTTACATATTTGTTTTACATATATAGATTTTGAACCCATAACCGTCGTGTAACAGCTAGGTAACTGTGAGAAATATATAAAATAAATTGGAGCAAAGTCGCTACTTTAATCTAGTATCATAATAGAAATAGCAAAGATATTTGTAGAATCTCATTTTTATGGTAAAAAGAAAAGTTGTTTGGCATCGGTCCATTTGGAATGATCCAAATGCCTTATTATGTATTGGCCCCTAATCTCTGATTGTAAGTGCCTGTGAGATATATATATATATATATATATATATATATATATATATATATATATATATATATATATATATATATATATATATATATATATATATATATATATACACATTCATTCATTATGAATAGAATAGATTTTTTTTTCTCAACAAATTTTTTCTCCAATTGAAGAAGCCCTTTTTTTTGCAGCCTGGTCCTACTTAGGTGGGATGATTTTACATTTACCCACTTTGAAGAGAGAAGCACGGCGTTGAGTTCCGTTAAGCACTCAACTTGATATTAGGCAAAAGATATATAACGTGACATAATTTTCTCTGCATATATAATTGTAATATGAAGCTAAGAATAACGAAAGTCAACAATATTTCTTAATAGACCATTTCCTCGAATAGGTTTCGAAGTTTGAACCTACTACAAAGCAATAAACACTCATTAAAATAAATTGGACATAGTAAGCTTGTTACATTACGTAATGTATGCCGCGTTGCTTCAATATTTCACCATAATCCCATAATAATAATAATAATATTCATTCTTCTTCCATGCGGGGAATGCGAAAATACTGTACAGATTTAACGGGCACAAGTCATAACTCAACTAGGAAGCTGCCATTAAAAATATATATATATATATATATATATATATATATATATATATATATATATATATATATATATATATATATATATATATATATATATATATATATATATATATATATATATATATATATATATATATATATATATATATATATATATATATATATGTATATATATATATGTATATATATATATATATATATGTATATATATATATGTATATATATATATGTATATATATATATGTATATATATATATATGTATATATATATATGTATATATATATATGTATATATATATATATATATATATATGTATATATATATATGTATATATATATATATATATATATATATATATATATATATATATTTGGACATATAAGTATTTAAAATTATATATATATATATATATTGTTTCTATCTATGTTGTATCTTTTACCGTAAAGTGTATCTATCTGAACAAATAACTTGACAAAGATTTGGCAAAGAATCTAGTGTCAAGACACTAAGTTTTTCGCTTTTTACTGAATTCCAACGAATAAAAGAATAAATATTTAATAATACTGAATGTTCAAGTAACATTGCTAAAATAAATTATTATTATTATTATTATATTATAGAATAAGTAAGTACATAAATTCACTTTGTAACGTAATTTTTAAACTATGCAAAGCGCGGAATTCGACGGAGTGCCTTCACACTAGATTAGTTGCCTCTGCCTACCATGCCATGCGCGGGATAAAACGTGAGGACATGAAAAAAAAACTATGCAGATAGATTTAGTGGAGCTTACAGGCGCCATGCGACTGTGTCACAATTGGTCTCATGGTTTCTAACGTTGGTTGTGGTGTACCTCTCAAATAGGAATAATAATAATCAAAGATCTCCCTTTCTTGGTTGATAAAACGTTGTATGTACTTTGTTTATACTATACGAAAGCAAAAGAGCAGACGCATTTTTTAATATTATAAGACTTAAGGCTGTTGACACCCTCGCTCATAGACATCCACAACCTGAGAGGATAAGGATGCATTGCCAATCTTAATCTTCTAACTGATGTCTGTACACACGACGCTTGAAAACCCCTAAATTATGCTGCTTAGGGAAATCTTCAGGAGGTAGATGTTTCCATAGCTTCCTTGTACGATGAGAAATAAATCTGGACGCTCGCATGTTTGATTCAAACAGTGTATTTAAACGGTGTGATTAATATCTGCTCCTTAGGCGGAAGATGCATTGACGGGGAAATTAAATAATTATATATTCCATATTATGAAAAAAACACAGAGCGACGGATATTAGCTCTTCATACACTTAATAACTCTAGGCCGTTTGTAAGTTTGGAAATTTCGACGATTTGAACTGCCCTCCGCTTAATTGTAATCAATACTGTAAGACACTACTTCTATGTTTTCTCCACAGGCATAAAGTGCAACAACGATAACATATAAAATATATGACTCTATGTTACGGTTGATATTTGTTACCCTTTAGAAAGCTTGGTCAACATATTAACTTTATGCTGTATTATACTATATTGTCAGCTTAGTAAGCGAAAAATATCACCCATTTACGTTTACATATGAGCAAAGTTCGTGCCGTACGTGGCGTTACAGTCAATAGAAGTTATCGTGTATGAATTAATGGTTCATGTAATGAGAGGAAGCGAGTGGAGGTTCTAGAGGGAGTTTTTGATTGAGTAATATTTATGAATACATTAGTAAACTGTTAAATAGATTTAAACACCTTTAATTTAGGATTTTAATACTGTATATATTCGTATTTATATCAAAATTTAAATTTTTATTTTAACATATACTAATTTGATTTTTGTATCGATATATGCTTTTCACCGATAAACGCTCAAATATTTTGAATTGCTTATATATATTTATCATATAAGTGGCAAGTTTATGTATTTTAAGGAATAGTAAATGTGTGTCTAACAAAATTTAAAATTAATCTACTAGTGCTGTTTTCAACTACGTTCTAGATATGAATTCGTGATAGTTCTAGACAGACCGTGATGTTTTAGAAATACTTCTCACTTCCACTTTTATCGATACAAATGAAATGTATGTTAATCTTTTAAAGATAAAAATTTATTTTCTCAAAAAAGTCTTCAGATCTTTATATAAAAAACCTCGTCGCTTATACCATCCATCGTTTCCTCGCAAGCCTCGCGCTTTGAATAACTATGCGTTGTAAATAAGTGATACGTACGTATGTATGTTTGTACTTGTCTCTTGACGACTTTGTCGCGATATCCCATATATTGTAATGTATTAGGTAAATATATCAAATTTATTTTCTTATTATAATTTGCTTTTTTTGCTATAGTCATATAGAGTAGATTTTTGGCATAGGGCTTAAGTTATATCTGTGTATATGAGAAGTGCAGAAGTTTTGTAGTTGTTTGGGTCTTGGATTGGGATTCGATTCCGTTGGATTCCGGTGCCCAAGTGTAAAATGCTTACGGCCTTATTCATAAAAAAATCTTATAACGTTTTAAGCACACTTAAGTTAAAACGCTCTATAGGCTTATAGAACGTTTGATAAAAGTGCGTATTCATAAACGCTCTATAAACCTTCTATAACTAAAGTATTGCTAATATAAGTTATAAGTTCACAATTTTGCTACTATACTGAAGTCGGTCGACCCGTTGCCGAAAATACCAGTTTATCCACAGTTAATAAATGACAAACGCATCGACATAGTATGACTACAGTTAATATTACGTATAAAAATATATTGTTGGATCTGGCTTGACATATACCGGCTTGATTAACGTCATTGTTATCACAAAAACACGAATGTTTATTCTATTTTAGTTTATAAACTTACTTAAGTTTTAAACATTAAATCAAAAGAAGTAAAACGACAAAGAATTGAAACTTGTTTAGACGTGGACAAGTATTACCTATGTATTTAAAAAAAAAAAAAGTTCTCTCGACGACACCAATATCTGATCGCAGTAAACACCTGGATTTCACCTAATCACGCCCCAGAACCTCTACGATCTAATTTGAAATCAATACGTATGAGGGTATTAATAATAGTTGCCGTTAAATAATAAAAACTATGATTTTGTAAAATTCTCGTCATCCAAAGAAAACAAGTCGCTTCTACTTCTGTGCACCTTTCTTATATATAATTTATTATTAATAAACTTGTTAATAACTAAATATAGTTAATAAATATCGAACTAAATGACGTTTGTTACACATATTGTTTTGTTTACGAAATTGAAATTGACACTCTTGACGACAAGCGACTCGACGACGTCACATCAATGCTCATATTAGTATGAGCTATAATCAGCTGTTATATGAATCGGCCATCTTTGGACGTTATGACACTTTTACAGTAGGGTTCTCGGCTCTTTAACTTTATGATAGTTTTATCGAACTGAACACTAAAATGCTGTTATGAATAATGTTTTTTGACAACTGTTCTATGACGAGCCTTTAAGCGTGCTATATTTTTTTATGAATAAGGCCGTTAAAATTTTAACACTTTTATGCACAAGTATGAAACGGGTAAACGATATGTCAAAAATATGATTTCTTTTCTGATTATCGTCGCATATATAAGATGAAAATTATAAGATAAGGTCTTGTGAGGTGTCAAAGCGGTCTAGGCAATTAAGCGACGGTATTTGGAGATATTTCACACGGTGCGGGCTCGAGTCTCATAATTTTTTAAAATGCTTAAATATTTAGTCAAAAAAGAAGAAAGAAATAAAAAAATTAACAATGATCTTTATTGATTACCGAAACGGTACACCGTCTTACTATACACGCGGCGGTTAGATTCCTTGGATAAATTAACGATTTTTTTTCATCTCCTCGCTCTAGTAAGAAAAAAACACTCTCTATGTTCGGAAATAGCACGAAAAACGAAGTGCTCTAGCTAGGTTTCCTTTACACGATATATAGCGAAATACACTGTCAATTCGAAATACAACATCTTATTGCTTAAACCAAACAGAAATCAATTCAAATCCATCATGACGATGACTCTGTAGTAGGCCATACAAAACTCAACGCTTTCATTTCGTTGGGAAATAAAGTAACAGCCTAACGCGTTACTATTTTGTCTGAATATGTATAAAAGTGAAAAAGGAACTATTGTCTTTCCAGTGACTACACGCATAGAATTTCTTGTCTTACTACTGAACACTTTGCATGACATGTATATATGTAAAGCTCTGTATATTGAGAGTAATCTTGTGTACTATACTATTTCCATTGCTTTAAGCTCTCGATGACAGTTCTAGTTTGATACTTATAGTGTTGTTATGAAAAAAATAATGATAACGATCGCATAAATAAAGATTATCTGTAGTTATAAGGAATTAATACGTGTAACATCTTGTAATGAAACATAAAATTAGTTATTTAATTAAAAGAACACTTTTGCCTAGATTTGTATCTGGGCAAAGGTGTCCTTTTAGTTTCATACATTTTGTGTGTAATTAATTATCATCATTATGTATCATTCACTGTTATCGTGTTGCGTTTATCGATATGGCTCCATTACTATCAATTTCTTCGACTACGGTATAACCTTGTTCGTGTATAAACGTCATATTTTTATAAATTAATGCCTACATTATTTAAAAAAGACGATCGATCAAGTTTTACATGGAGATGTCATCGAGAGCTTAAAGAAATGAAAATAGCATGGGATTCTACATTCGTATGTAAATATATGTGTGTGTTATAATATATAAGCATCTACGATTTCAATTTCAATTAATATTTGTATAATGTTAAATTTGAGATTATTGTGGCCTTCAAGTGTCAAAAGGGCCAGGTTCGAATCGGATAATTACCACTGTCGTGAAACATCAGCACACTAATGCTGCTGTGTTTCGTCTGGTGAGTGAGAGTTCCGAAAGCCCATAATTGATGTTGGTGTGAGTATTTGATTGACAACGCATCCACATCCTCTCAGGTTGTGGATCTTTATGGGCAAGGGTGTCCACTTAACATCAGGTGGCCCTTCTGCTCGTTTGCCGTCCTATAATATAAACAAAAATGTTGGACTTGAATTTAATTGCAGTGGTTGTGGATGCTGGTGGGATATAGTGCGGCTTTTAGTTACGCTACCTAACGCAGTGTTTTAACACGTTCTTTTTGCGTACCTGTCTCTCTGAGAAGATTATCTTTCTACTAAATTTACCAAAAGTCAGTACAAGTGATTACTTATGCGAATCTTAGCTATATCAAAAATGACAATCTGTTGACATTTAAATGGATTTTATCTTATCTTCTTATATTATTGGTTGTATATGGAACATTCTATTTCTGAAGATGACGACGACTCCCATCTACTGTGCATAAGGTTTTGTATAACATAACTATGAAAATTGTTCTTTCAAATTGTTCTAGACAGGCGTGACACTTTACATCACGCATCTAGTTTAGTTTTCTTGTTCGCTTATAAATAAATGAATAAATGCAATTTATGTGTAAATTATCGCTTTTGTGATTTTTACTCGGTAATCGTTGATGCTAATATATTAGACGAAACGTATTTGCTTGTTGTGGCCTTGGTAATAGTTTTACCAGCGCGGCGTTTAGTTCCGCCACTCAACACGCAATACCTAAAGGGATCTAGTGTCTTAACACTAGATCCCTTCTGCATACAATTCTCTCTGCCTATTCAGCTATGTGCGGAATACAGTGTGAATTGAAAAAATAAGCTTTTTTCTGGCCAGAGTAGGAAAATAAAGCTTTTATGCATGCAATAGAACGGAATAGCTTAATCGTGAGACAATTTTATCTCTTATTGTTGCCTCGTCTTTACATATTAAATGTTGCAGCGGCAAACCAGCGACTAACGCACTAAGGCGTCGTTCCTTCATATCATATCATCGCTTATTAAAGGCCTTTGTTTTAAACAACGAAAAGTAAAATAACGTAGAAAATATATTAAATATAATTTCTGCAACCCATCTTAACAAAAACGTTATTACGTCACGATAGCTTATATACTTATTTAGTTTTATTCATTTATACACTTAACTTAAACATTACTAGCACCCTATCCCTATTTCAATTTTGTTATTTCCTCTGCATTAAGGCTAAATGGCAGATTGCTACTTAGCAATATGGCCACCTTTTGTACAAGTATATTTTCTTATTGTAATTTTGTATTTTATTGGGTGTACAATAAAATATTATTATTATTATTTTTTCGACGCGTTATTTTAATACTGCCATATTTTCTACGACCCTACATGAACGACGATGTGGTGGTAAATAAATATTTTGAGCTAAATTACAGAGGTTCCGCGATTGCCTGTAAAAAGTGATGGTATAGGGGATTCGATTCCGACTTAGGGAGAACAGATTATTTAATTTCCTTTGTCTTTATTCTGGTAATTAGATAATCGCCTTGTTGAGTTCTGTCACTTAACACGTAATTTCGTGACGGAGTGTCTTAACATTAGGTGCCCACGGTTCCTGCGATTGCCTCTGCCTACTCTGTCATGTGGGGGATAAAGCGTGAAGCTAAAAGAAAATAAGCCATAGCAAATTATTTGCCACATTCTAGGTAACTTAGATGCAGTTATTATATATAAATCCTTATATGACCTTGTTCTATTAATACTTTCTAACGTATTTTTTTTATTCTAACCAGTAGTTACTGATGTAAGCGCGTTCACACAAACAAACTCTTTAACTTTATAATATAAATGACACACATTTACAAAAACAAAAGAAAGTGTAGTATTGAATCTCTACACTACCCTGATCTACCTACCTACCTACCACTTATTCAAGGTTAATGATAAATCATTAGGCAGTCTTAATGAAAAAATAATGATACAAAATACAACATAGCGAGCTATCTTCAATGGAGAATAAATGTCGTGAATTTGAATAATTCATCGTTTTTCACTTAATATTCTGACCTATTATGTCATAATATGTTTCCTTCATCGCGTCGCCCGTAATGGAATAGCCGCTGAGACCTTGTTAAACGCCAACGTCTTTAATTATGATAATGTATATGACTTGGTTACGATTACGCTTTTACATTCAAATGTTACACGTGAAAGCTTTGACGCTCTCTACTTCGTATATGAAATTTACTTGTTAAGACTATTATAATATATAGGTATATTTGTTTTGACAACTTCAGAGCGACCCGTTCCCCGCTTTCTGCCTTTTCGAGGCAATGCGTGTTGAGTGACGGAACTCAACGCCGCGCTTGGCCTGGTTGCCTGAGCCAAGAAAATGAAAATGAAAAAATCCATCTTCCCCGAGTGGAAATTGAACCCAAGCAGACACCACTGCGCTACGACGGTCCTCAAGACTATTATATGGCCTAACTATCTATATGGATTTAGATCAAATACAATAGATTATACATAGTGATGTAGCGTCTAATTTTTCAGCTTGATACTGCATACAGGATGGGTAAATGAATTAATGTCAAAACATTCCGTTTTTCGCAATTTCGAGACGTGGTTTGTACGTTGGAACTCAACATTGCTCCATAGCGGAGAAATGAAAATAATTCGTTTAATCTTGTGGGGATCGAACCAGCAACTACCGCGCTTATAGTCACACGCTGTCGGCTGTCCACAGCGCCACAACGGACCCAATGAAATGAACGATGTCAAATTCTACATTTTTTTCTTCTATAATTTGTTGATTAAAAAATATTTTCTGAATTTTGTCATTTTCTTTCTTTGCATGATAAATAAAAATATCATACATTTTTAGTAACTTGTTTGTTACAAAGTTACACCATGAATAAAAAGTGGATTGATCCATATATTATGTAGATGTCAGCGATACATATATAAGCCAGTTCCATATTTGCTTGAAAGTTTAGCTATAAATATTATATAATATAGAGAATAAGAAAAAGTTAACATAGCGGGACTCGAACCTCGTGCCTCTTCTACCTTTCAAAGAGGTTTCTTAAATTTATATTAAATATTTTGACAAAACAGTGGATATGTTTTAAATTTTTGCGATGGTTCTCTGTTCATAGTCTAATTAATATAGACGGTTTCAGCATATAACTTTACTTCGTTTTATACTAATAATGTATTAAAAATAAATATTTGTATGGAATAATAATTTACGTTTAGTTGTAAAAGCTTGTTTCTTCTTTCGTAGAAGAGCTTTCTTTAACAGGCGGTAAAGAAGAAAATATTGACAACCTATCAATTTACCTACTTGTCATTTTTTGACGTGACAACGTCTTAAATTAGGTTGCGGCTCGGAGTCACTCATGAAAAAGTGTAACGCCCGGTAACGTTACGATGAGTCACCGAACTATGATTGGTCCGCCGCGCGTATCACTTTACACGTGATAGACTTGACTTTCGCAAGACACATTACAGCAAACACTTCCTTTCATTTGATATTTCTCCTATCATCGTCCTATCCTTTATTTCTCCTATCATCGTCATATCCTCAACAAAATCACTCAAATAGGAATTAGTTAAGTTTAAGTTTACATGTACAATGTTTTAGTAAACAAAATATATTTTCTATAGTTAAAATTAGTGCAATTCTTATTTTCATTCAATTCCTTGTTCCTATTGTGCAATTTAATAATATTCATATCAATAAATATTCTACCGAGAAAAAGAAGTTGTCACGTAAAATCTTCGCCCGTAAAACCGACTTTACAGGCAACCATTGTTTTTTTCTCTCTTTTTTATTTATTTATTGTATATTCTATTATAAGTAAAAAAAAAATGGTTAATAAATTATAAGAATATATGAAATATTTTCCAAGAAGGAAGGAAAAGGACGAAATCCATATAGATGGTAGCTTTTACACTTCACTAAGCCTGAAGCAATCAAATCATAGCCGACTCCGGCCATTCCACAGTTCTGTATGCAACTAAAATGAAGCAGTAAATACTAAAAAAATACTTAAAGAAAACATATAAAAAATCGAACGCAGCAGGACTCGAACCAGCGAACCGTGCAAGTCAAGCAGTAAATATTCTCGTACCGAGGTAAAGTGTAAGGTTAATTGTTATAGTGATATGTGATGACGTCGGCGTTAGGAATGCGTGACGTCAATCGTCTATTATTGGTGGCGGCCCTTCGGTGCAGGTGAAACGGTACTTGCGGTACGGCACTTTGAGTTTTTATACTTTAAAAGCGTCGAGCTTTCAAGCTTTTGAGTTGAAGTACAAAGCTTTTCTAGAGCTTAATGTGTAAGCTTTGTTTTTTCGATTGAATATTTATTTGTTATTAAATTTTTATCTCATTTTTAATTTACAGTATAAAAAATAATGTTCTGTAATTTTATATGGTTTTGGACAAGCAAATTAAAAAGCGCAATATTGTAAAAAAACAAATTCGTAGCTCTAGTGCTATCTAACCTAAACAAGAGTGGGTGACGTGTAAAGATAAAAGGCATTTTATTAAGTAAATTTATCGAGCGTATGAAATTTAACAGATTACGTCTCAAAGTGGGTGGTATTCTGAAAAGTCCACACTTCCTACTGAAATCTCGATTGATCTCGGCTCCCGTAGAGACGCGCTCGGCTAAGATTATTTCGATGTCAGGAAAATTATTATTTAAAGTGTCATTAAAATTTAAAGGTTGAATTCACATTCGGTCATTTAAACCGCCACCCTTGCACGGTTTGCAAGAGGCGCAGGTTCAAACCCCGCTGCATTCATATTTTTTTATAATTTCTTTAAGTGAATAATTGTTTTCCCGTTTGTTGTAATAAATGTCAATGTATGGAAAATGGCTAACCGTGTCATATTTGTAGTTTGTCAATATAAAGAAGGCCCTGATGTCTTAAGAATTGGTATTAGGTACTTAGTAAAAGCTTGATGAATCGAGGTACATTTAATCATACCTGTTAGAAATATATAGATTAAAAAGTAGAATAGGCTTTAGTTAGTGCCATATCTCTCCTTTTTATTTTTTTTTTACAAAAGTCGATTTATTTTACCATTTTTATATAATATTGCATTTATTGGCACTTTCTTAGAAACAATTTAAAACGAGTTCTTTAAAAACTAATTTGTATGAATACAATGTATGCAGTTGTATTTATCTCTGCGTTCAATGTCATTATTTTACAATTTTAATTTTACTTAAAAAAGGCAATTTTTAAGCATTTACAAATATTGTGTACGTGAAAGTGCCGTTATAATCGAAAATGACCCGCGCCAATTAAATAAAAAATCACTTAGCCAGATATCAAATACTTAAAATGAAATAAAACTTGATACAAGATCAAGGGCCCAGATATGTTTGCGTCAGTTTATAGCAAGTTTATATAAAGCGACTATAGAATTGTTCTTTTTAGGAATTCAAGATTAAGAAAAAGTTTAAAGGCTGTATATTATGGAAATATATTATGTAATGTATATTATGTATATATATTATGTGTATATATATACATATATATATATATATACACATATATATATATATATATATATATATATATATATATATATATATATATATATATATATATATATATATATATATATATATATATATATATATATATATATATATATATATATATATATATATATATATATATATATATATATATATATATATAATATGATTGTATAACATAATCTATATGTAAGTCTTGTTTTGTTTACGCATAATATATAAACTGATTTATTTTATGATTTTTTTTAAATGTTTATCCACAAGGAGGATTATGATGAAGAACACATGGCTCAGTGGTCAGAGCGCTTGCACGGATTGCAAAAGGGCGCGGGTTCAAATGCCGCTGCGTTCAAATTGTTATGTTTTCTTTAGTAGATAGTACATTGTTCGATTCTTTACTCTATACACCTATTATTCTTTTCTGTGTAATTGTTTTCAAATTAAAAACTTAAAAAAAAAGTAGTTAATCTAAATTAATTTTGAATTCACAACAAGTGACTTTAAATTCGCAAAAGAAAATATTTTGAGATCCTTAGCCTCTTGCAATATCCTACAGCGTTTAACACCACCGTTCCAAAAAGGGTCACTATCATAATTATAAACTTGAAATATTTACTATTTTGTATGCAACACGGTGGATCCAATAAATCGTTGAAAGAAATATTATATACATGTAAAATGCATGGAAGAGGAAACGTTCGGAGCTCACGTACAGCATATTGGATGGTGGAAAAATTGTTAGCGAGATTGTTGATGCATTATGAATAGCAATGTAACTTTGAATCTGTGACCTGACAAGTGAATCTTAAAATGTTTTATTATTCCTGTTACATTTTATATGAAAGTGCCTTTATGCTTATAGTTTTTTTTGTATGTGAATATCGTCGTTTAATTATATACATTTTTATTTGTATGTATGTAGGTATATAAAAACTTGTGTTGCTGTCCGAGAAGTCTTAAGATGAAGAAAATTGTTTTAAATCGATATATATATATATATATATATATATATATATATATATATATATATATATATATATATATATATATATATATATATATATATATATATATATATATATATATATATATATATATATATATATATATATATATATATATATATATATATATATATATATATATATATTAAGATTAAAGCAATTTAATTTAAAGGTGCCTTTTAAATTAATTATAAATTATAAATTACTACATTTATCTCAAGTTCATTGTTTATAGTACTCAGCCATTAAGGGACGACGAATTCAATGAAATTTAAGATGTTCTTATTGCAAATGGGAAGGCTTAGAGAAATGCGAAGAATACTTTTGTTTCTAAAAACAAATGTGAAAAATGCTAATTAAAGAGCTCGGCACTGTTTTCACAATTTTGGGGGATATTCTGGTAATATAGTTTTTTCATTATGTCTATTTATATTTTATGTTTATATTTATACATAAAGTAATGTCAGTTCGCTAAGTTGATTGTATGTGTAGCGTGAGGTCTGGAGGATGTCAAATAATGGGCTATAACTGTATGTACATAGGTCCACTTGTCTTTCATACGAATTTTATATACGTATATAATAATAATACCACGAATATATAGGTATGTATTAATTAAAATTATAACATATAAATTTATTTTTATGTTATAATTTTAATTTTTTAATATTAAGTGTTTCTTTTCGCTCTAAAGTTTATCTGTAGAGATAGCTACTAAGCCATAAGATCGCCTTTTGTTTTTTTTTCTCATTTATATGTACGATCTCGTATATAAATAAAGAAATAATAATAATAAAATCAATTATTTCAGCAAATTATGGCTCCGGGTCATTGAATGTTAGTGCTATAAAAGGTTTTTGTATACCGAAGGCTTAAGTTCAAATTAGCAACAATGTACCATACTTAATGTATTTTGTGAAATTATGTCAATTGAATTAAAAGTCGGATGTTTGAGCTGTAAACAGCTTTATTTAAATAGAGTTACTCACACTAATGAGTCAACTGGTAAGAAGAAATTCGAACTATCATATTCTTCATTTGGGCAATCTCGTTTTTCTATACATTATGGCATTGGGCTGATACTTTTTTTTTATGTCTTTATGCTTTATCCCGTGCATGGCAGGGTAGGCAGAGGAACTGCAGGAAGAACCCAGTTTTAAGACACTCTTTTGCTTAGTTTCACAATCAATTTATTCATATATGTATATAAATATTTATTACATATATGGTTAGGCTTTAATGGTGTTTTATTATATAAAAATATGAAATGTTCCTAACTTCAAGTAGGGCCATATTTTTGGAATACACAATTTAATTACAAATGCGCCATATCTCTTATCTGTTCAGTACAATTTCCAACTTTTACGACTTGTTACGAGGACACGAATTAAAGGATCGTTAATACTGTTCCGACACTGTACTCTAGGTACCTATACAGGAGGTTCCAACTAGGAGGAGGACTTCATTAGAAATGTCCTTTGAGCGCAAAGCGTATGCGTTTTAGAAAAAAAAATTCGCGTCTAACTTAATTTGCGTAAAAAAAATATAATTAATCTGACATTTGTTGTGTTTATAGCTGGATTAAAAGAGTTTTAATTTTTTTATATATTTCCAAAACACACATCAGGGAACTCAGAAATCATAGGAACCTAGTGATAGATCACTCCGTTTCCCGCTTTCCGTCTTTCGCATTGCATGTTGAGTGGCGGCACTCAACGTCGTGCTTGCCTTGTTGCTAGAGTAAAGGATACGGAAGTGAAGTAATCCATCCTCGTTGAGGAACCACAGACCGTCGTGTTTATAAAACGACTCTGCGCCTCTGCGACTCTGCGCTACCGTCGTGGCGGTCTTCAAAGTCGTGTTTCAGAAGCTTAGTTGATTTTTTAACCTATTTTTCCATTGAAAATAAAGTCGTCATGTCAACAATAAATTAATTAAAATATAATTTTAATTATTATAATTGCAAAAAATATACTGACACAGAATTAATTATGAAAGATGTGTTGGTAATTAAAACCGGTCCCCGAGCAATTGGTATTAATTAGAAACTAATTACTTAAACTTTCCATAGCGATACATACATATATACGTAGTTGGTCGTATATAAGATATTTTGCTGTACATATTGTTCATAGAATTGGATATTCTTCTTCTTCTTCATTTTTATAAGTCAAATGTGTACGTTGTAAAGTGCCATTACTTACAGACAATACAAAAAAGTTTTATTTTTTTTTGGCCTAACGCGCTAATCTCCCAATGTACTGGTTCTAATTGATAAGTTCTTATTATATTAGATACTTTATTTTGTAAAGAGGGTATATAACATAGCATTAATCGTTTAGTTGTAACTCTATATATGTGGACGGAATTACTTCGCTTAGAATTTGTCATATCAACTCTCGCTTATTGTAGTTTGACCACGCAGGCAATGTTGCGGCTAGAAGCTAGTGTCTCATAAAAGTGCCCTTGTAGGCTCAAAAAACTTCTATATATAACGATAAATGGCCGTTTTTATAACATTTTTTTTTTTTTTTATTTGAAAATATTATTGTTGTAAAAAGTATAAAAGAGCGCTTGGACGGTTTCTATGGTTCCTTAATCTAGATTAATACTTTTAAAAAGATAAAAATAAAATTTTAATTAATATTATACTCATATACCCTACTCAGAAACATTTTGAAAAAGAAATAAATAATTTATACATAACGCATTACACATCACTCGGATATCAAAAATTGTTTACACAACAACTGATCTGATTTGTATCGAAGTGTCGATTGATACAAACAATTGCCAAACGTTTGTGACCTAAAAAGCTCCACTGACACCTCCCTTCGATCTGTTTTAAGTACTGACATTTGTAAATCGAAGGGTTAACTGTCATATACAAATAACTTCTAAGTAGTAGGGTAGTCAGAGAGAACGGAGCGCCAAACGCTGCGGTCCCTGCATACCTCTTCCGCCTCGTCCACTGTTGCTTAGAAGTTGCCATATCAACTGTTAGTTGTTGTAGCTACTTCTAAGTAACATTCTTTATGAAGTTAACGTGACGCAGTGAGATATGGTCTGGCAGCTGAAGTAGTGTTTCCTTATCATCTTTATCTTCAGTCCAGTCCAAAATATTTCTGTTGAGAAACGTGGCGCAGAGGTACTGACGGTGCACAGTTTGTGGATTCGATTCTCAGGAAGGAATTAATAAACAATTTTTATTTCCATTGCTCTGGTAAAAACGCAAAGCTCGCTGTTGGGTTCTACCACTCAATACGCAATGCCTCAAAAAGCGGAAAGCGGGTTACAAAGTGTTTTAACACTTTGCTTGCGGCCTATCCTGCCATGTATATGCGGTTAATTTACTTCTATTCAACGATTGTCATACCCAGAATCCTACTAAATGTAGAATCAAACGCTGCTCCACCGTGTTTTATTGATATATTACATGGAATAGAATACAATAAATATATGTACATCGTTATACTAAAATAAAGAAAAATGTATATAAAAGCGAGTTTATAACATGAAACATTAACAGATAACCTACAGAACTACATAGTTGCTTAAAAATGTAATGGACAGATCCAACCGGCTTGCACTTTCAATCTTTGCAAATGTTCACTTTACGTTGTATTTATCAGAATGAGCAGAGGGGATCCCAGAAACTGAGGGAACCTAGTGTTAAGACATTGTGCACCTTTTCTTTCACCTTTTCTTCGAGAAATTGCGTTTAAAATGGCGGAACTCAACACCGTGATTTGTCTAGTTGCTAGGGCGAAGAAAAAAGAAATTATTAATGGGTTACTTAATTTCCATTTAATTCTTGTCTCCTCCATCGACGACGACACGTGTTACCTTCATGAATTATTCATGTAATTGATGATTCCATACGAAGATATACGTGTAAAATATATATTATTAATACAGGCAATATAAGCTTTAAAAAGCAAAGCCCCGTTTTTCCTGTTACTATTAGAATTTCGGGATACAAAAATTCTGGGTCCTATGGTACATTACTTCATTCTTCATTCCGTCAGTTCTTTAAAGGAAAAGTATAGAGTGTGATACATGTATAAATATATACAATAGAATGAACTAACGTGTATGTCGATGTTTTCATTAATAATATAAGAGCTTCGGTAAGCTTAAAGTTCACACTCTACGCTTGGCTTAGTAAATAAGATGCGTAACTTTGCGTTTGTTCTTTGTATTGAATTTTGATATGCAATTTTATTAAACAATATCTATTGAGTTAATATATTTACATACATACATTACTTTTATGCGAGCTTTTATTTATTTATTTTAGATAATAAGTTGTGACGAACATATCAAAATATTGACGCCTTGAAACTATTTGGCTTAGTTGGCTAAAGTACAGGTTCGAGTCCCGATAAAGGAAAATTAGTGTGTGCTAAATTACATTAAATCCGTTTTTGTAATAAGTTTTACTTACAACTTACAATTTTGTAAGTGTCGTAATCGATATATATTAGGAATTAGATGATATATTCACAAATTTGATTGAACCCCCAAGCATTGCTGATACAGATCAGCAAAATGATTGTGAGTTCAATCTCAGAAGAGGGCTTATATGAATGAAGTGAATGATTTTTTTAATTTAAATTATATGCAATTTCCTGATATGGTAGATAAAATACAACGTTTAGATCCTTTGGTTATCAAATTTACATAGTCACCTCTGAAATGAAGTAAAAATAATAAAGCTGCTTTATATATATGAGAGGTGGTACAAAGAGTTGGTACAAATCGCGCATTCTCCACTTGGATGTGAAACTTATACAACTTCTTAAATAAAGAGATAACAGATTTGGACATGTTTCATGATTCATTTTCAAAATTCAAACATACTCTGCTAATATTACTCTCTAAAACTGTAACTGTTTCACCTTTAATTTATATATATATATATATATATATATATATATATATATATATATATATATATATATATATATATATATATATATATATATATATATATATATATATATATATATATATATATATATATATATATATGGTGTTGTTTTTTTTGTAGTAGTAATTTAATTAAGTTATATAGTGTTATCATTGTATAAAGTAATTGGTGTAAATATGAAGGTCTGATACTTTTGACTATATATTTATATGTAAATGTTGCATATGTGTACTGTTGATGTTCCTAAATAAATAAATAAATAAATATATATTTAATTTTCTCCTCTGATTACAGATATAGAGTATGACTACGTGGTGGACCAGCAGCCTATAGGAAAACTGCTGTTCAGACAGTTCTGTGAACGTAACCGACCACACTACCACAAGTACAACAGCTTCCTAGATGCGGTTGGTATTTACATACATCATATCATTGAGATACTTAAAGTTAGGATTTAAGACAGTGCTTCATTTATCGTTACTTTTAAGAATGAGTGATGAAAAACTTAAGATATTCAATGCGATTAGTAATCTATCAAAAAACGTATAAATTAACGTATTAATTTTTTTTAAATAAGTGTTTTTATGATCAGACACTTATAGATATAGAGAAAAACCTTTCTTCTATCTAACTTAAGACATTATATATATATATATATATATATATATATATATATATATATATATATATATATATATATATATATATATATATATATATATATATATATATATATATATATATATATATATATATATATATATATATATATATATATATATATATATATATATATATATATATATATATATATATATATATATATATATATATATATATATATATATATTGCTTTATTTCGGACAACAATCCTTGACAGCAGGTTTTCTCTGCCTACTCTATTAAAACCTATTATGATCACGCTCTTTTCACCGCTCTCCGCTCCAATTCTACATATTACGTGTTGATCGGAAATCCATGACGCACTTTGTCTTATCAGAAGAAGGAAATGAAATTAAGCCTTTAGTCCCGACTTAGCAATATAAATTACAATTACCTGTTATATGCTTTAAAAAATCTATACTTCATAGTTATTTAGTTTTAAAATCTTTTAATGTTTATTTATTTATGTAGGCGTTAGTTAGGTTAATTTGGTATATATTCTAGGTTTTAATATAGCTTCGCCCTCTTTGTTTAATAATAATAAAAAAAACATATGTTAGGTAAAGTTAAGTGCGCTTGGTTGCTTTAACCGCAGGATGCTGTGGATGCATTGAAACGAGTGACGTGACATAATAAATTATATAGCACCAAAACGTTTTATCAATTTGATTTTGTAGTTCCTGAGATTGGACCAAACGAATTAAATTTACTTTATTGTACTTATTCCATTGTTAATAATAGTGTCCATATTAAAATATATTTTGTGTATAGTTCCGCAGAGGACGCCCTTGCCGTTGATGGCTCTCCTCAAGCAGACACAGTAGTGCTTGCTATTTTTCAGAGATAAAGTAACCTTTTCCTTACAATTTGATCAGAACAGCGGGATTTGATCCGCTCCCTTTTGTGAACGGTGCAAGCGCTCGGTTCGCAAGAGGGCGCTGTTTCAAATACCGATGTGTTAAAATTTTTCAGTATAGATTAGCACTTTATAAATGATAAAATACCCCTTTCCTTCTCCATAACGTGTCGATGTCAAGGCCAATAAAGTTAACAGGATTTACCTAACAACGGAAAATTAATTGAACCCGTTATCTCCACAATACCGTCAGGCATTACTAAACGATACGTAACTTCCTTTGCCCAAAGTAAATTCATTTATAAATCCAATTATATTGATTAGTAAACTTACATTTGAGTAGCAGATTCGCGTTAATTTGATTTATACAGGGTGTCGGCGAGTAATCTTTGATATATGACCAATTTACAACTTGTGTTGTGTACCAAGTAAAGTGGAAAAAGCTCAATTGAAAGTTCCTTTTCTTTCGGTTTAGTTAGCAGTTTTTTTTTTAATTCATAGAAGAACAGTTTTGACTGATTGACCGTTTATAATAGTTGACTGTTTGTGAAAATAAAATTTATCGCGTTGCTATAATTAAAAACCTAACTTAAAGGTTATTTCTTTTCGCGGTTCCCTCTGCCTACACGCCATGTGCGGGATAAAAACTAAAACTATCTATACTAGTTTATTAGGAGGTAGCAGATACAGAGATAGGAAAAAGCTGGAGGAACTTGTAGGTTCTTTTCTCCCTCTCCATAATATGTTGACTGTTCAAATAAAAAAGTAATTTACTTAATTATATTGTATTATAAATTATGATGAAATATTTAATGTAACGAACCCAATAGGGCTTTCATCTGATTGCAAACTTAAAAAACTGATAACTCAATTAACTTGTTATACTGCGTTTAAAATAACATGTTATAATATAAGATGTAAGCGGTACTTATGCTTAAAGAAAACATATAAAAATTTAGACGCAGCGGAATTTGAATCCACGCCCTCTTGCGAATCGTGCTAGTGCTCTGACCATTGAGCCATACGTTCTTCATTAAGCTGCGTTGAAATTCATATATGCAGTATGGGCTTTAATCTTAAAATCATAAAAGTATTAAATACTTTTATGTTTATTATATAGTCTCTGTTTGTTATTGTGATGGTAAAAGGTTCGACTCCTTATGGCGCTGTTGGGCGAGAAATAGAAGCAGCTGAGGGGGGCTTGGCCGGCTGGTTTTTGCCATACTGATTTTTTTTGCTATCTTATAGATATTTTAAAAAAATATTTGTGATATCTTTTTACGTTTTATAGTTCAGATATATGCCTAAATTATTTAATTGTAGCGACGTTATCTAAATTTAATAATATATTTTACTTTACAATTTACGTTAAAAGCGCAAAGCGCGGCGTTAAGTTCGGCCATTCAACACACAATGCTTTAAAAAAAGGCGGAAAGCGGGGACGGAGATGGCATTGACTAAGCAACGGAGTGTCTTAACACTAGGTTCATATGGTTCCTGAAGTTCCCTCTGCCTACCCTGCCATCTGTGGGATAAAGCGTGAAGCTAAAATTTTTTTTGTTTTGAGGTCCATCGTGGCGCAGCGTCTGCTTGTGAACGCGATGATTTGTGGGTTCGATTCTCACTCGAAATATGGAATTTTCAATTACTATAGCTCTGGCACCTAGGTTAAGCGCGGCGTTGGGTTCTGCCACTCGACACGCAATGCCTCGAAAGGCGGAAAGCAAAGAACGGAGTGTCTTGAACTAGGTTTCCACAGTTTCTGCAGTTCCCTTTGCTTACCTTGTTATGAATGGGATAAAGCGTGAAAGAAAAAAAAAATCAGCCGCTGTTGGCGATTATACCGTCTACCCTGCTAAATGCGGGCGACACGTAAATCTAGAATAACTGACATATGTATAACACAACATCAATGTAACAAACCTCCCACTCACGACTGTGACATTGAGACGCATAAAAGCACAATGGTAATTCATTTAACTCGTTATGTTACATTTCATATTTTTTACCGCCGTATTATCGTTAGAATGGCATGAAGTGGGTGCTAGTTTGAATCCAATTTGAGAAATGAGTACATATATAGTATTTTTAAGAACTTTTTATCTTAACAATAGATTTCTACCGTTCCTGCAGTTCCCTCTGCCATAAGCGGGATAAAGCGTGAAGCTATAATATTTTTATATAATAAAAAACAAAGATAACATTTTTTAATTACAATATGGAGAATTGAGTTACTGACCGTCTATATTTAATATAGCTTGGGACTTACTTCATTTGTGACAAAAGTAAACAATAAAACTAAGGTGCTATTTCCGGTGAAAGTATGGAATATTCCTAAAAGATTCAAATCAAAACATAGCAACTGTAGAATAATAATTAAAAACGGTATAGTGGCTTTATATGTTGCGGCAAGTGCTTTTTAACTATGCATTATATAGCTATAGGCACTATATATGGTTTTCAAGTTGAAGAATGTCATTCAGTGAACAATGGTGTCTCAACACACAATGCCTCGAAAAGGTGGACAGTAGGAAACGGAGTGTCTTAACACTAGGTTCCCACGGTTCCTGCAGTTACTTCTCCCTACCCTGCTATATACATGTATATACATGATAATTAATACTTTTACGTATGATTTCATTGTAGTTTACTAATCTTGA
>JAZFAU010000253.1:820000-987169 GCA_037178615.1 Dione vanillae
TGATGTATTTCGCGTTGTGTGTGGAAGCGCCTTTACGGTCTTTGGTGCTTGATGTATTCCGCGTTGAATGTGGAATGTCCTTTATGTTTATTGATGCTTGATGTATTCCGCGTTGGTGTGGACGCGCCTTTACGGTCTTTGAAGCTTGATATATTCCGCGTTGAGTGTGAAAACGCCTTTATGTAAATTGACTCTCGACGTAACACGCATGCAGCGTGATTGACGGAAATAAAAATTCAAAACAGCATGAAGAATCAAGAAGATAAAACGTGAATACAAAAAAATAATCATTTCTTATAGATAGTATTGTGCTTATTAAAAATGAATTAAAATTTTCGTTACAAGTCAATGTCTATTGGGTACCTTTATCCAAAAATTATCGAACGTACTTATTGAAATTTGTTTTAAATAAAATGTATATGTATATTATTTGATAGTTATACAGTATTTGGTTGGTTGATTAATTATACAAAAAATCGCTATTATATAATAATTGAAATAGGAAGAAGGAGTTATCACTTATTTACGTTACGTTACTTTTTATGATTTATTGTGTGATTAAAACTGTTTGTTGCAGTTAGAAGAGATAGGCTGGAAGCAGTCGTATGACGACTCTGTCAAAGCATGTCACGTTGAACCTGTTTTTGGTGAGTATTTAAACTTATTTATAATTTTTTTGGGAATATTATATATTATTATTCGTACTATTATTTATCGTAACGATAAGCTGTACTTTGTCTCGCTAATGTAGAAAAATAAATAATCTTATGCTCTGTTTTACTGCGCTGCTTTACTCATAATGAACATAAAAATAATATGACTTGGAGATTAAAAATGCCATTTATATATATTTTTGGAAAAAAATTATTACTCGAATTGTATGGTTTAACAATAAAAATAGCGATTGATACAGGTTCAAATCTTGCTAAAGTATTTTAAATATTATTTATTGTACAAAATTAAAATATATAGGAGACAATTTGCTCCTACTATTTACTGTACAATAGGCAGACTCATTGCTAAATGAGCGATCTCTTTCACCTTTTGGGTAGAGGAGAAGATATAATTAAATGAGAAAAAGTGTACTTAATAATACAAATACCTTTATATTGAGAAGAAATTACTTAGAGTTCAATGGATTCACGCATCGTTTTATAAAAAGAGGAGCTCCGAGCAGCACTAGGGACTTGTGACCCAAGTGTAGGTTTAAAGGGCCCCATTTAAAATGCATTAACACTTTCACTGGCCGAGCTCCTCCCACTACCTAACCAAATTTTAAACGTTTCTACCAAAGTCGCCGGAGAACAGTAAGTAATATAAGTATAATATGTGTAATTCAGACGAGCGCCGCTGCAGCAGCGCGGAGTACTGCGCGGCGTGCGTGTCGCTGGGCTGCGCGTGGTGCGGCGCCTGCCTCGCGCCGCAGCGCTGTCTGCGACACTCCCACCAGGTATGTTTATTTATTTATAACTTTTCCACTTAGAATCAATAAGATGTTCACATGTGCACGTCAGATAGAGCGAACGATGGAGTGTCAGAGGAGCCCAATTCGATAATAAATATCGAATTGAGCCCCTCCGAAACCTACACACTCCACGACTTAAAACTAAAGTTACGATGGTTCCAAGCGCGGCCTGGTGAGTAGAGCCCACAACAAACTCAACCAGGTTTCCCTAAACCTATTGTGATCACTTCACAAACGTTATTTGCCCTGTACCCCTCGCCTGTCGCCCTGGTACTTAAAAAAAATTAACAATCAACAAGTTAACTATAAATTCTAGTAGTCATTTTTGGGCCGCGTGGATTTCAATAAAATTGCTATTAGCAAGCCAAATATTGATCTGTGATCCGCAAAGCCACGTATGATCCTCTTTTTTGTTACTGCTTATTAAACGCTTTTTAATTGACCATCTTATGCAAAAATAATAAATCTTACAAACCCACCTATAAAATACGGAACTTTCACACATGTATTGAATCACCACATATTGAATCAACCATTGCTTTTAGAATGCCTCAGAGGAAATTTCATTGCACCTGGAACCTCGATTACTTACAGGAGTTCCTCTAGGATGTGAATATGGAACCCAATAAAACCGGTACATAGTTAACTAGGCACATCTTCATCTCTTCATTCAGCGACTGTGTGGAAGTACCATATATTCCTAGCCCATTCCGGGTCACTTGTAGCATCGATGACTTACAAAATGTGGAATTCGAACCCACCCGCCTACAATAGTCAGTTAGTTAACTAGGGACGTCTATCATAAGGGAACTTCAGAAACTCTCATGCATACCACTACAGCGACTTTGCGGAAACACCACATATTAAATCAATCATCGGAAATCGAACTCGCAACAACCCCTACAATAATCAGTTAGTTAACTTAAGTACTTTTCAACAACTCATCCCCAGCCCATTCCAGGGCTCCTGTAGTCTTAATCACTTACAAGACATGGGAATCGTACCCACAACAACCGCTACAACGACAATTAGTTAATTAGAAACGTCTTTCATAAGAGAACTTCAGGAACTCTCATGCATGCCACCACAGCAATCTGTAGCCTCAATCACTTACAAGACATGGAAATCGAACCCACAACAACCCTACAATAGTCAATTAGTTAACAAACAACGTGTTTTAGTTGGCGCTAACGGTAGAAGAGTGCGTGTCGGCGAGCACGGGCGGCGAGGCGTGCGCGCGCTACCACTCGTGCGCCGCGTGCCACGCGCACGCGCACCGGCACCCACACGTGAGTGCAACACGCGCGTGTTTACTTGTTGTTAACACGCACCAATCACGCGTTATCCCGCTAGTATTGCGCTGAGGGAATTTTGGTTTTGGAACTATGATGAATGTTGCTTTAATTTTTTAATATACTGAAATATGAAACGGGGACGCGGAGAATTGAGTGTTTGGTCACTTGATTCTGTTTCTCAAAAAAATTAAATAAAAATTCTTCCAAATTCAACATTATTATATACATTACAGGGTTCTGAGGAGTTAAGTCAACGAGCGTGTTACTGGGACTATGACACTGTTAAATGTCGTCCTGCCAATTCGTCTACTGATATAAGGTTTTTATTTTACATACATTTTACCAAACTACTACCAAATTTCATAATATCATATATATCGTGTATTTAGTAGAGTAATAATCTGGAGTACTAGCTTATTTTTGTAAGCAAAAAAGCAAGTATTGTCAATGCCTATTGCATTGCATTGCCCTAAACAAACCATGCATTACAAATTATTGATAATGAACTAAATTGATAAGTATAAAAAAAGAAACTTAACTTCTTAATACTCTGTATAAATGCACTCAATGTACTCAAGGCGACACCAGCACTAGTGCAGACGCACTTATAGTACACAAGGTGCAGAGGCGTAGCGGCTAACCTGTAAACGCGACGGTTTGTGGGTTCGATCTCATGAGGGCAAGATGAATTTTTCTATTTCCATTTTCTTCGCTCTGGCAACTGGACAGAGCGCTGCGTTGAGTTCCGCCCACGCAATACCTTGAAAAAGGCGGAAAGCTGGGACTAAGCTACGTAAGCAGTTCCCTCTGCCTACCCTGCCATGTGCGGGATAAAGCGTGAAGACATTAAAAAAAAAAATTCATCGTACATTTTGTATGATTATTAGTTTTCTTGTAGGTTATATTTTTATATATATTTATATAAGTAATATTGACAGGAGCGTGGCGGCGACCGCGACGGGCGTGTGCAGCGCGGCGTGCGCGAGCTTCCACACGTGCGCCAACTGCACCGCCGAGGAGTGCATCTGGTGCGCCTCCGCCGAGCGGTGCGTCGACAAGGTGAGTGCGAGCGGGATGGAGATACACACACACGTAGAGAGAGAGCGAGACAACTATATGTGGTCGATGTCATACGCATTTTACAAGTGATTCGGTTTTTATGGTTTTTCAAGTTTTGCTCATTATAACAAATTTACTGTGGTGAAGTTCTTCTTATAAATAAATTCACTAGTATTCGGTATAATATATATTTTGGTATTTAAATTAATAAATATTATTATTACATAACACAGGTTATATTATAATTAATTCTGTTATTTTATGATCAACAATAATGTGATATCTTATTGCCTAACAGATTTCATTTGTAAATTTTTAGTTAGATGTGTATTGTGTAACGTGTATGTAAATACTGAAGACATGAATTATTAATTCAAAATGTTATTTATAATTGTTATTTTTTGTGTAAATATATTTTAATATATATACAGGGTGTATCTGACACGGCGGCCGTTATCAAAACTACTTATAGGGGAAATTATTTCAAGGCTATATACAAACAACTAATTCACAATTATAAATAGTTTAGGTACAGGATAATTTTTCCTATTTCACGATATTTATACGTGCTGTGTAACGCGTGAGGTAATCATAATTAAACACGAATGACGTATAGAACTCGTACTACTTCTTCTTCTTTTAATTTATGGCGTTTCGAGCGTGCCAGTTGAGCACAATTCACTTCGCCAATGTCACGTTGATTGGAGAACACACAAAGGAGAATGTACGGTAAAAAAGAAAAAATATCACACATTAGAGGGATGCATGTTTATAAGAGATCCAGTTTTAATCCTTCACCTATAAACAAGATAAAAAAATATATATATTTACAAAATACACACTCGATATTGAGGATTAGTAACAAATATTAATCTACATGGGTGTTAGTTCATACCTTAATATTATTATACTTAATATATTTACATAAAAATTTACAAAAAGGACTAAACACAAACATTAGTAAACACTGAACATTGAGAGGACGAGGGACTTTGTTAGGAAGGACATCATACAAGGGACGGATTAATTTGGGACAGGAAAACAGAATATGGGAAGGAGAACCGTCGTCTAGGCCACATTCACACAGAGAGTGGTCCCTGACCCTGATCTTAGCCAGGTGGACAGGCGTACATGCATGTCCAAGGCGTAAGCGGCAGATTGTAGATATAACTCTCCGTTCAGTCAATTTTTGAGAGAAAAACCAAGGACGCTTTGGAATAACCGGCTGGAGAAATACATAATATTTACCCTTCTGAGATTTAGATAAATCCCAGTGCTTAGACCAGGACTTATCCAAGTGAGGAACTCGTACTACAAAAATACTATCAAACGTTGTCATTCTGTCACCTTTCATTCAAAAAAATAACCTAATGCGAAAGGGGTATATCTCCTTCCCGCTCTGACAGTACAGTGGACGCTTGCGTCATACTTGAGAAATGCGTTTTATTTTGGAACAATATTTTTTTTTATTTGAATAAAATATTTTTTTATTTTTGAAAATTTTACTTGTTTTATAATTTTACCAAGTTACCATGCTAGTTAATACTATGCTGTAAATGAAGGTCGCAGTAACATCCACACCTGTATATACATATTTAATAACTACAAAGTAAGAACAGAGAATACCATTTAAAGTGACAGTATTTAATTTTTTTAAAATAATAACAGATAAAAAATACAAATATTAATTCCCGCACAGAACGCATACGGTGCGTCGTTTCCTCTAGGCGGGTGTCGCGCGTGGTCGACGGGCGGCTGTGCCAGTGCGGGCGCGACCGCCGCCGCGGCCGGTTGTGCCGCGCACGCGTCCTGCGCCGCCTGCCTCGCGGAGCCCGCGTGCGGCTGGTGTGACGACGGGCTGGGTGGCGGACGCGGTGCGTGCCTGCCCGGTGGTGAGCGACGCGCCCATCATCCGCACGTGTGTCCGCATAGGCGGTGAGATATTTGGATTTATTGCCTAATATTAAAGATTATTTCTATATATGTATATTATGGATGCATATACCATATACTTAATGCTTATACGTGTATATTTTAAATAATTATTGTTATGTATTTAAATATAAGTGTATATATGTGTGTACGTTATGTATTTAATATTACAGTGTATATGTTTATTATGTATAACAATATTTTTTTGCAATTGTACTATCCCTTGCCTCTGTTTGTTTGACATATGCACTATCCACATTTCAAGGTTGGTAGAAATAAGCCCAAAAATAATTGTGCACTAAATTAGTATGATGATAATTATGTTTAATAATTTTATATAACTTATTAAAAATGTCAATAATTTAATTGTATTACAATTAATCTATTTGAATAAAACATATTTCATTGTTATTATTATCACTTGTAAACATAGCACTTTATAAAAAAATATATGAAAAAATAATAATTTAATCATTCATTTAAATATTAATTAATCCATTTTAAATAAAAAATGCCTTTATATAACTATTATAATAATAACAAAGGTGGCACTTCACGTCGTGCCCGCCGTGCCAGTGCAACGGGCACGCGGTGTGCGACGCGGCGGCGCGCTGCGTGCGGCCGTGCGGCGCGCGCGCGCTCGGCGACCACTGCGACGCCTGCGCGCCCGCGCACTGGGGCAGCCCGCTCAACGGCGGCGTGTGCCAGCGTGAGTATTTTTTTTTTTTTCTAGCTTCACGCTTTATCCCGCATATTGCAGGGTAGGCAGGGGGGACTGCAGGAACCATTTGAACCTAGTGTTAAGACACTCCGTTGCTTAGTTCCCGATATAACTATTTATAAACTTGGTAAAATTATTAAAGAACTAATATTTTCAAATTTAATAAAACAATTCAAACAATGCACATTATATATTATATGTCGGATATAGTCTGATGAGATGAAACAACTAAAATTTTCATTAAAAAAAATATTACACGCTATTACAAATATTAAACACGCGTTACACAGCATGTATAAACATTGTAAAAGGGGAAAATTGATCCTGTACCTAAGCTTTTGACAATTGTTAATATTTTTTTTGTATATAGCCTTGAAATATTTTCCCATGTAGGTAGTTTCCTAATATATATTTCCTATAATTCCGGACAGTATATAATATATTATTTTGTATTGTATTGCAGCGTGCGAGTGCAACGCGCAGGCGGTGTCGTGCGCGGCGGACACGGGCCGCTGCTACTGCAGCACCAAGGGCATGGCGGGCGACCGCTGCGACAAGTGCGACAACACCAACCACTACCACGCCGACGCCTACAACAAGGGCTGCTACTGTGAGTCGGTGTGCGTGCGTGCGTGTGCGTGTGTGTGCGTGTGCGCATGTGTGTGTGTGTGTGTGTATGTGTGTGTGTGTGTGTTTGTATGTATAAAGTTTTGTATATTTGTATTGTAGACCTAATATATGTATTATGCGTGTTTAAACAATAATATATGTACCTATGTGTGTATGTATTGCGTTTGTGTGGTGATCAAAAAGGTGGCCTGTAAGAGATCAATTGAAGTGATAAGGTCGCCTTTTTTGTGTGTGATATGTTATTATGTAATAGGCTATCTAAACATAATAAGTAGAGATGAAACGGATATCCGGTAACTATCCGGTATCCGGCCTATCCGGCGGCCTTAATACTATCCGGCCGAATAGCGGATAACTACTATTCGGCCGGATAGACATCCGGCCGAAATAAAAAAAGATCTGGATAAAAAAAAATTGTTTAGTAATTATTTACTTTATTTAATAAGACTTAAGAAACATAATTAGGTATTGTTTAAAGTAGAAAATTAATTAATTAGTACTCATACTGTACTAAGAGCAAATTATGGTGAATAAAAACCATTTTTCTGCATTGAGAGGCAGCAGGCGGTTTCGCTTCTCTTAATAAATAAGGCCAGCTTCAGAAAAAAGTCTTTCGCTATACACACTACTGCAAGGTGCTGAAAGATAGATTTTGGCAAAGCAGTTTTTCAAACAAACGTGTGTTTAAAAAAAACGGCTAAGTTCTGCCGGATATTCGGCGGCCGGATATCCGGCTATCCGGCCAGGTGATAGGCCGAATATCCGGTATCCGGTATCCGGCCAAACTGCTATCCGTTTCATTTCTAATAATAAGTGCATTAAAGAACTTTTAATTTGATTTGATTAAGCGAGGAAACAGCCGCGCTTTGTCTTATTACCCTTAATTAATAAGTAGTTCTTCCCTTACGAAGATGTCTCTCGCCCTATTGATTTGATATCTCGTGTCAAACGAGGAACATTTACCTACATTTTATTTGTTACTAAAATTAATATTATATATGCTTTAAAACACTTCCTTTGTGCGTTATACCTAGGTTGTTTTTATAATTATTGCAATGTATTAGTTTCTCATATAACTGAAATCTATTCCTACGAGAAATGAATACTCTTAATAGCGCTTTGTCTTGTTACCATTAGCTAACAAAACAATAACCTCCCCCAAATTAACTTTGAACCCATCACAGACGACCTGGCGGTGGACTACCAGTTCACATTCAACCTGTCCAAGAAGGAGGACCGCCACCTGTCCGCCATCAACTTCCGCAACGCGCCCGTGAAGCCCGACGTGGACGCGGACTTCAGCATCACGTGCTCGGCGCACGCGCGCATGAACCTCACCGTGCGCACGCGCAGCGACCGCGCCGAGCGCGTGCTCTTCAGCGACCTCAACTGCACCAACTTCAGATATAAGTTAGTGCTTGCGTTTGTATTTATATTTAGGCTAAACTTAATAACAACTTAAGTATAATATATATGGAAAAAATACAATAAAACGTGTGAATAAAACCCCACTCTCCCTTTTTTTTAAATAAAAAGTGCACTATATTACTTCTTCGGGTTAAGGTCTCTCCATTTCGAATTTCATCAAAAGCAATCAATTAGTTAAATTGTTTTTGCATGAATAATGTTATCAGATTAAACCGTCATATACTACTCATTAACAACATATAGCTATTAACATGTAAAATAAAAGGATACATCTCTCAAAGTAAGACTAAAATGATATAATAGTTTCTTTCTCCAATTTGAAATTCACAACAGAAATCATATTTTTCATCTGTATTTTCAATTCATTATACATATAAATGAGCCTTTCTAATCGTTCATTTTTAACTAGAATTAAAAACTTCAATATTTAACTATATTTATATATTACACTGTATTTCTCCCTATAAAAATAAAATAATATATGAAAAAGTTTATTTGTCCACAGATTCGCAAAGTCCGAGCACGCGTTCGGCGTAGAAGAGAACATTACGTTGACAACGTTCTTCGTGTACGTGTACGACTTTAGGCCGCCGTTGTGGATACAAATATCGTTTTCTCAATACCCCAAATTGAATTTGCAACAGTTTTTTATTACGTTCTCCTCTTGTTTCCTTCTTTTATTGTTTTTTGCGGCGCTCTTGTGGAAGATAAAACAGGTTTGTGATCACTTTTATATATATATTTTTAATTGTTATAGGGTAGTGTAGTGTTTTGTGAGGAGGAATGAGTTATTTCATAGTAACTATGCCGGTCTGGTAACACATAACACGGCGTTGAGTTGCGCCACTCAATAAATAACCAAATATAAAAAAATTGAATATTGATAACAATTAGGGAATTCCAATCTTGTCTAAATTCTCTGTACCTATTTAATATAGGCAGAATTTAATTTGCGAGATCGAATAATATTATTTTTCAATACATACACAAAATTCTGAAATAACCAATACATAATATATCTATTTTTATATTTCCCTTCAGAGATACGACCTGTACAGGCGCAGGCAGAGATTATTTGTAGAGATGGAGCAAATGGCGTCGCGGCCTTTCAGCCAAGTTAGCATCGAGCTGGAGAGAGGGGGTGGAAGTGAGTATACTAATGTTTAGACACATTGAAGCTTTTTATTAAAAAAATTTAAAAAATGTATAAAAAGTTGGACATAACCGGATTTGAACCAAATTTTGGTCATGTCAATATGTGCGACACAGATGCAGGTGTTTTATGATCGCCTTCCCAACAACGAGAATATTTAAGGTTTAACCGGTGTTAGATAAACTGCACTGCCTCCGTTACACGTTAATATATTCATACTTGGGAGGTATTCCTATAGAATATTGATGATTTGTATCATTCATTCATTAATTCATTCATTCTAACCCAGCACTGTGAGTGCTAGTGTTTAAGCTAACGTTGTTGTTGGCACGTTCGTTCCCAGTAATAGTTACGTGTGCTTTGCACCAGAACAAAGTGATTTCTTTGCCCTGTGCTCTACTCTCAGATGCGCTTTCACTAATTTCTGTCAGGGTTTGGGCGATAATATTCATTGTTTTTATAATTTTATTTATACTAGCAGTTACGTTTCGTATCATCTTGAATTAATTATAAGCGAAATTCTTATATATATAGGCCCTCCTCCTCATCTACTCGTATATAATGCCATCCCTTTCTCCCATTGGCTCGCTGACGGTGTGCCAGCGTGCTTTTAACAATTTCTCCCGCCATGGCTTGAACTTTAACACTGATGCTTTATTAATTTTATTTGTTTTTATTACCTTTTACGTGTCGTATCACCTTGAATTAATTATAAATCTACGGTTCTCTTATGTATTTTGTTACGCCTTGTTAATTTGACTGAAATTAATGTGTAAAAAGTAAAATAGCTTTTATCTGGAAATTGTAATGCTGTACACGCCTGTAATTGATGTTAGTGTCAATATATTTCTATCAGACGCATACTTTAGTATAACATGTTACAAGTATTGTTTGTGTGTCATTTATAAAAAAAAATGCGCATATAACGCCACTGCTCCTGCCGTGTGCTCGCAGACGGCGGCGTATAAGTATTGTCCGTGTGTCATTTATTAAAAAAAAAAAGAAATCGTATATAACGCGACTCCTTCTGCCGTGCGCTCGCAGGCGGCGGCGTGCCGGCGCCTGTGGCGCTGGAGCCGTGCCGCTCGGGGCGCGCCGCCGTGCTGTCGCTGCTGGTGCGGCTGCCCACGGGCGGCAGCGGGCGCGCGCCGCCGCTGGGCGGGCTCGCGCTCGCCTCCGCCCTCGTCACGCTGGGGCACGCGCACGCGCATGCGCACGTCGCACACGCGCACGTGGCGCACGCGGACCGCTGGCGACGCGACGCGCTGTGCAAGTAGCAATTTAAATATTTGGTTAACGTTTACTGTCTAATTTTGTTTTCTCCTCTCTGATTATGATTGGATTAGTTCTGTCGTAGTTTTCCTTTATTTTTTTTTTCAATAAATTCTCTTCATGTATGTACATTGCAATGTAAATGAATTTAGTAATGTTAATATAATAAACTTGACATGTTTATTTATTATAATTATTTAACGATTCGATGTGTCTATTATCTGTGGATATTGTATTTTTTTTTATTTTTAAATTTTCTCGTCTTAAATACATCACATATAGCACTTGTAAATAAGCAACGTTTATAATTTTCTTACGACTGACGTGTAAATCGTGTAAAAAGTCTTTGATTAAAAGGCATTTAGGTATATTGATGTTGTGGTGAATTTAAAAATATTAATATAACACTATAGGTTGTTTAAAAAATACTTATTCGGTTGTACGCGTTTACCTCAAGAACTATTAGTTCAATTTGATTTTTTTTGTTATAATAATCCATTTTCAAGAAAAAAAGTTACCTAACGTCAATGTGTCAACTTATTGGACGCGAAAGAATTGTTATTTAATCAAATTATATTTTGTCACTATGACAAGATATTAATTCAATATTTTGGTTTTCCCACTTTAAAAAGACAAGTTTCGGCGGTGAGGTCCGCCATGATTTAAAAAGACACTGACAATTGACAATTAAATACTAGTTTCTGTTTGCTCAACCTAATGTATATACTCTTATATACATATACTATTGTGTAAAAAAATTGAAAAATATACATCACATATAAATATGAAGTCTGACATACTCAGTATTATTGTTTTCCTTATATACGTATATTTAAATTCGCACACAACACTATAGCATAGCAACATATATTTATATTTTGTATAGTCATAGTTGTAAAAGTATTGTAATCGAGATAATATCAATTATTAGAAGACGTTAGCTTTACGTAATTCCTTTTATATTATTTTATATAATTTATCTACTGCCAATGTATTCCATTTTTTTTCTTTCTTAGAACAAAGTGTCATTGCCTCCGTACACATTATATATAATCTGTATTATTCAAATGACATTATGATGACAGTTCTAAATTTGAATTTATTATCTACATTAATTAAACAATTGATGCAGTTTTAGTACACTTTGTTCTATTCAAGATATTTAAGAACATATTTAGTTTATATTTCTTTTATTCAGTCATAAATATAGATAAGTAATGAGTGGTTTGTTTTTTTTTAAACCAAAGTGAATTTTGACATTTCAATTTTCTTTCTATTCTAGTAAGAATGCTAGTGATTATATATTTTTTTTAAATGTCAAAATTCACTTAAAAGTATTTTAGTTTAAATTGATGAAAGTGTAGAAAGTAAGAACAAAAGTAATATGGAATGAGCTTTTATTGTAATGAATGAAGATTTGTCAGTTTTCAAATGTGTTTTTTTTGTAAGTGTAGTTTTAATCCACAAAATGACATATTTCTTTTTATTATCTATGATTTGACAATTACATTTAACTGATTGTGAATTTAAAAGTGGCATAACCTATACATTTATATTATTTAAGTTATTATATTTATGCTTTTATCTAAAATAATATAATACGAGTTAGTGACGTCACAATTCATCACATAGTACAAGTGCTCAGTTTTGTTCTCAATAGTTACACTAATAGTACTTGATGCCTTTATCGTAAAGCTGTACCAAGAAATAAATAATTTGGGGCATATAATAAAATGTTAATTTACCTAATTTCTGCGATTTTCATAGAGTTACAATGAAAATAAGAAAAAAGAATATGTCGCTGCGCCATTTTGTTTGGAAAAATATTAATTATAAGTTTTCCGAAATGCAAATTGTTTTAGAGCACACGTGTTAATAAACTTGTATCCTCAACTTAATATAACTAATAAAATATATCATGTAATGCGATGATATTTTTAAAATGGCGAAATATAATTCACGTTCGGCTTTCATTAATTTTATTTAATGATTCGTCAACTTAAAGACTATCTTGTACTGTAATTTTATTTATTTATTTATTTTAATGTATTTAAAGGTTGTTTGGATTCTTTTTCTTTTTAAATACGGCCAGTACAGAAGGTCGTCAATTGTTTTTTTTTTAATATATAAATATTATATCAGTTTCACAGTATAGTTGGGTTATGCCACTTTATCTAAGACAGCTATGTTTTAAACCTCTCCATTTTTATTATGATCTCGCTCTATATACTTTACTCAGGTCTTTTTAAAACAACTATTTAATAGAATTATAGAATATTGATAATTTTATGATTTTTAACCATATTTGGTATAACATGTTTCACAATAAATATAATTTAGCTTTAAGTTTGTTTCGTTTATAAATTTAATTGATAAGTAATAACGATTTTTTTGTAACTGCCTCAAAAGCAATGTATTAATGTAAAATATAAGTTAAATCGAATAATCGCTCGATAGATGTATTGAATTAACTAAAAATCGATTTAAAGACAAAATTAATTCACTAGAAGACAGCACTAATTATTTCCCAATAAAATCAATTATTGATGATTTTAAATATATATAGTTTGTGCTAAATCGATTAAACATTTGTAATACTCTCACAGATGGTTATACTCAGAGAAATATGAATATGTGCTTGTTAAATATCCGTTAAACGTTAATTGAGATCTGTGAGAGCCACTTTGATGTTTAATTATCTGCATTAATGATGGTACTTTTTTAAATTTGTAGCTGCAGCTGTAAGAGACAAGCAAACATGATTTTTATTTTAGTACATGACAATTTGCTAGACCGCTAAATGTTTAATTAACAAATAAAACAAAAATATTGTTTTTATTTTTAAAATGTTATAAAAATAGATCGTTTATTAATTTTTCGCTAAGAAAATACTGCTATATGTACTGTAGTACAAAAAAATATATTTTATTTAAGAACTTAACTCCACTAAGCATATATATATATATATATATATATATATATATATATATATATATATATATATATATATATATATATATATATATATATATATATATATATATATATATATATATATATATATATATATATATATATATATATATATATATATATATATATATATATATATATATATATATATATATATATATATATATATATATATATATATATATATATATATATATATATATATATATATATATATATATATATATATATATATATATATATATATATATATATATAAAGTTTGATGCAGATAATTAAGAACTATCTTGATATTGCAAAGATAAATTGTAAAATATTTTGTTTCTCTTATACATTAAATGAATTTAGCTCACATTAGTCTACCTCACTCGTGCTCAGCGGAAAGCAATAAAAAAAATAACGAATATATGTAATTTCGTGTATCGTTTTAATCTGTGGGATGTGCTGAGTGACATTTGCATTATATTATCTGTGCTGCATAAAAAATATATATTAATTTACCTAATTTGAATTTAGATTTTCTTTAAAAAAAATTGTAAAATTCACAATGGTTCCTTGTAAACAGCAATTATTAATGTCTACTGTTACAATAATCAAATAATTATTATTATCTATATAAATTTAACATTATGTTCTTTAGGAATAATATATTAATGCTTTGGTCACAATTTATATATTTTCTATAATAACTATACATACACATACAGACATATATAAAAAAATAACATTTTAAATACTTCTTTAAATCCAACTCTCATTTAAATTCGAGTTATATTTTTTAGTTAATTAGCGATAGTAAACTGTAAATAGAATAAATAAAATTTGATCAATTTTCCATTTGAATTGTAATTTTTTTCTGTATATGTACATAAAAATCATATATGTATATATATATATATATATATATATATATATATATATATATATATATATATATATATATATATATGTATATGTATATATATATATATATATATATATATATATATATGTATATATATATATATATATATATATATATATATATATATATATATATATATATATATATATATATATATATATATATATATATATATATATATATATATAACATTGTGAACCATGATGGCACAGTCAAGGCTTTTTATTTATCATAAAGTCCTCAAGTAAATATATACATATATAAAATACTATATATTATATACTAATTAGTATAATTAAATAAAAGCCTTCCACATATATAAATCCTGCGAAAATAATATACAATAAAAGGTGCTCTTCCTTTTTAATAACTCCTTGGAAATAATTCTTTAATCGCCTTTGATAGATATTCCAGAAATTATGTTTTTGACTTTAGAGAAATTTCATTGCTAAAGCACTTCCAACGGCCGCTTCAAACGCTAAAACATTGATTTATTATATTATTAGTTATCTAGGCGAAATTATAGTGAAAATTTAATACGAATACTGATTTCATTATTTACTATTATGATTTCATTGTCAATTATTTTATTAGAATTTGAAGTCATTTGATAAGATACACATTGACTGCGGCACTACAATGTTAAAAAAAAAACAATTATTCAAATTTAGCTTAAAAATTACAATAAATCAAAATAAATTATGTTTTACATCCTAATTCATGTATAATATTTATTATGTATAGCTATTTACTTAAGGACTCTTCAAATCTTTGTATTTAAACTTGTTTAAGTTAGTTTAAAGTTAACTTTTTGACAGCTGCATTTATATATATATATATATATATATATATATATATATATATATATATATATATATATATATATATATATATATATATATATATATATATATATATATATATATATATATATATATATATATATATATATATATATATATGTGTGTAGATATAAAGCTATATGTATAGCAAACGGCAGTCAAAATGTTACACAACCCGACAGATTTTGATATTATTTTAACGATTGTATACATTGAAATTTTTGATTAAAGCTCCCTAGATTATCTTTTCCCACTGTCGTGTACAATTTGTATGACGTCACCGACGTCGTCATCGTGTCGTCGTCGTGTACATTAAATAAGATAAGTCGTAACGTTGTAAATATCCTGACATATAAATTATTGTATTTCATAATAAAATTTAATCGAAGTTTTTCTTTTTCTTATGAGTCCTCTGAATGTGTGATCCTAATCTCCGGTTAATTTTTAATTGATTAAAATTATTACCTAAAATTTATAATATTTAAATATAGGAGCAGCCCTTGTACGAGATACTAATTTTCTTTTCCATTTCCACGATCTGGTAAGATATTACAACATTAAGCTTTGCTATTTATTATGGTGTTTACCAAAGGGAGTTTCACCCCCTCTACTTCTCTGTGACCACCCCTCATTGGAAATTGTATTAATTAAAAAAAAAACACGCGGATGGCGCAACAAGTGTGCTTTGATGACAATACGTTCTTAGTGCTAATAATCATTAGATCATGTAAAATGTTACCCTATTTTTTACTAGTTTTAGAAGTGACTACGAAATTTTGTGTAAACAAAGAAAATTAAGTCACAATTCGATTCGAATTCGATTGGAAAAATATATATTAAATAGAACAAATGTGCAGGCCGTAGCCTGTGTTTTGCATCTCTTTACTTCGTTATTTTCTTAAAAAAAAAAAACGAAAAAATATAATCTGTTGTAATTGTCATACTACAGTGACTTCTGTCAATAGTCAACTTTATAATTGCTGTTTTTATTTTATAGTTACAAATTATAGCTTATCATGTATTTTATTATTTTTACTATTCTTTACTCATAAAATATGTGTTTAGAATTACATACAAAACGTTAGTCATTGATATAACAATACATATATAAAGCTATTTATAGTTATTAACAATTAAAATATATTTTATATAGAACTTTACAAATAAAGCGCGAAGCTATACATACATATATTATGATGAAATAAAATGAGATATATAGAATGTAATATACGTATATGAAATTAATTTAAAAATTTACGTGTGAAATACAGGCCTTTTTTCCCATTAGACAGAGGCAATTCATAAGTAAAAAAATCATAGAAAAATAAACATTCCAATATAATAATAAAATATTCTATTCCCATTATAGATAAACAATGCTACGACAAGCGTTTCTATTGCTGAATTTGAGTCTGCTATCCTCGTTATCAGTAGACGACCAGTATTGCTCACTGCGCTACAGGCGCTTGTGTCAAGGGAAGGGAAGCCATGTGGCTTGCCAGTTTCCTGTTGTAAGTTGTTTAATGTTAAATTACTAATTATTATTTACATTTATATTTTTAAAAATGGTTTAAGTTATAGTATTTATATAATAATATAAATTTTAAAAAGCTTTTTTATTCACGAAGAAAGTAAATCGAGATAAACCCACCATCCACCTTAAAGGCCGGCAACGATCTTGTAACACCTCTGCTGATACACAGGGCCGTGGGCTTCGGTGATCACTTACCATCAGGTGACCCGACCGCTCGTTTGCCTTGTCCTTCCTATAAAAAAAAATAGTAGTACACAGAGGCGCAGCGTCTTCCTATAAACGTAAAGAAAGATCAATCATTTTATTTTCGTCCTAGCAACTAGGAATACGCGGCGTTGAGTTCCGCACACCACGCAATGCCTTGAAAGGCGAAAATTTCCGGGAACGAATTGTCTTATCATTAGGTTCCCATGGTTCCCTCAGCCTACCCTTCTACGAGCGGGATAAAGTGTGAAGCAAAAATACGACTTACCTGCAGGCTATAAATTATTTTTTGAAGTAAATAAAATGCGTAGCTAAACTCAATTTCTATATAGTCCTATTGGATCTAACTTTTTTTTTAATTTTCGTTATCAGCTGCCCTATATAAAAATTTAATACGTAAGTACTATATCAAAGTTCAGCTTAATATTACTATCATAATATAATTGCAGGCAGGTCCTGGACCGTTGTGTCGAAATTATTCAAGAATTAAATTTACAAGTGATCTAAGACATTTTGTTGTTCATTATATAAATAGGTAAGTTTCTTCGAATATAAACTTTACTATGAAATTTAAAATCGATTAGTTGATATTGAATTTCCAGATATGACTAAGTATAGTGAATCTATACTTAGTAATGTCTGGAAATTGGACAGAAAACGACTCTGTCTATTATGTGCAGGATACTTTTTAGTTTTTTTTTAGCTTCACACTATTACCCGCAAATTGCAGATAAGATAGAGGGATTCGTTGAAATCCACATATGACACTTCGTTCCCCGCTTTCCGCTTGTAACTTTTAAGAACAATTAATTAGATAGTAAATATTCAAACATGCTCTATAATAAGAAACAAAATAAACGCTTTAACGCCGGCTTCACCTCATGCTTATAAAGTCTCAGATAGGATATCAAGTCCCACATGTGTGAAATAGAAATATTTATCAGATAGTTAAATAATCAACGTTTATCTACTAGAAAACATTTATTTATTTATTTATTTATTAGATCACCAACAAAATACACACTAAAAACAATCCAGGAACATGAATAAAAATTAATACTAGTGGTATCTTACTTAGGGCGCATTTTCATTGGTCGATAAGTCGGTAGTTAGCCCGATTGCGGGGAGTACCGGCAAGCGAGCTAACGACCAATGAAATCCACTGGTCGATAACTCGTTCGATTAAACGTGTGTGGGTGATATCCGCATTCGGGATAACGACCAATGAAACTAGTCAGTCGATAACTCGGTCGATACAAAGCATGCGGTGACTCGCCTCCGTTCAGTCATTCATTAGACGTCATCAATACTACGCGCATTGTTTATATTATTAATGCTGTTTTAAATGTTAATAATTTGTAAGTACGTCTGCTTATCTCAAAACCCACTGCCAAACTGCAGGTACTTAATTCTCTCGCACTTCAAATGCGGGCTCTAACGACCAGTGAAAATCGCTCCCCGCATGCGGGCCTTATCGCATGCGTTATAATAATCACCCGCACCCCGTATGCGGGATCTCACGACCAGTGAAAACGATAAACATTTTGCGGGCCCATGGCATGCGTTACAGAAATCTCCCGCACCCCGAATGCGGGCCTTATCGACCAATGAAAATGCGCCCTTATAGGTGATAACAGTATGCACAAAACATTAACTGTGAACTTACTATATGAAACTTTATCCATAACGAGTGAAGTTCGTTCTCAATAAATTTGATAAATAACTACGGCCTTATTCATAAAAAGTTATAGCATGCTTAAAGACTCGATATAGTACAGTTGTCAAAAAACATTATTCATAACAGCATTTTAGTGTCAATCAGTTCTATAAACCTATCATAAAGTTATAGAGCCCAGAACCCTACTATAAGAGTGTTTTAACGTCCAAAGATGGCCGATTCATATAACAGCTGATTATAGCTCATACTAATATGAGCATTGATATGACGTCGTCGAGTCGCTTGTCATCAAAAGTGTCAATTTCAGTTTCGTAAACAAAACAATATAACAATTGACATTTTGTTCGATATTTATTAACTATATTTAGTTATTAACAAGTTTATTAATAATAAATTCTACATAAGAAAGGTGAACAGAACATAGGTAATACTTGTCCACGTCTAAACAATTTTCAATTATTTGTCGCATTACTTCTTTTGACTTAATTTTTTAAAAATTAAGTAAGTTTATAAACTAAAATAAAATAAACATTCGTGTATTTGTGATAACAACGACGTAAATGAAGCCGGTAAATGTCAAGCCAGATCCAAAAATATATTTTTGTACGTAATATTATCTGTGGTCATACTATGTCAATGCGTTTGTCACTTATCGTCTGTGGATTTACTGGTATTTTCGGCAACAAGTCGACCGACTTCCGTATAGTGGCAACATTGTGAACGTATAAATCAAATTAGTGACACTTTAGTTATAGAAGGCTTATAGAGCGTTTATGAATACAAACATTTATCGAACGTTCTATAAGCCTAAAGAGCGTGTTAACTAAAGTATACTTAAAACGTTTTATAAGACTTTTTTATGAATAAGGCCCCTAATATATATCTTTATTTTAATGTAATTATTTCTATTAGACGTCGTCAACGTGTCGCGTCAGGTCACGAGCACGTCCGCGGCGGCGCTCCGGTAGCGAGACCACAGATTATGATGTTAGTTGTAAGTTTTGTATTTAATGTAGTTAGAAAGTATTGTGGTATGCATTTGCCTTTTTCTATTTGTGAAAATTATATTAAAATCTGTTATGAAATTTAACTCTTCCGAACCAATCTAAGTTTTGAATGTTTGTGCCGACGCGACGTGGCGCAGAGGCGCAGCGTGTGCGTCAACACGACGGCTGGTGAGTTCATTTCACACTGGAATGGATTTTTTCCTTTCTATTTTCTTAACTCTGGCAAATTGGCAAAGCGCGGCGTTGAGTTCCGTCACTCAACACGCAATGCAAAGGTGGAAAGCAGGGAATTGAGTGTCTTAACACTAGCTTTGCATAGTTCCTGCGGTTCTCCCAGTACTTACTTTGTTGTAAGTGGGCAGGAAATACAAAAAAACTAGCCGAGTCGGAAAAAACAGTGGTTGTGAGTTTAATGTCCACTCACACAATGTCTCAAGTTTAAGTGGACGGCGGAGAGCGGAGTGTCTTATTTGTAGGTTTCCGCCATTAAAATCCACGTTATACTTGTGAAAAAACAGCTTTGAAAACTAAAGTTGTGAAAAAAAATAAACAAAAATATAAGAAACCATAACAATTTATTTAATATAAGTAATATAGTGTAATATACAATTTACAAGTAATTATTTAATTTAACTGTAGGCAAAGCGCTTGAACAGTTCGCCTTCTCTAGTTCCGCGTGCAACTGTTTTAGTCTCGCCCTCGCTAAAGTTAGATTTGCATTTGTAGCTCTCATACTTTCCTGCAACAGGATTTGTGTTGGTGGTTATATATTTTATATCACACAAATTATCAACAGACCCAAAACCTTAAGTCAAAACATTTAGAACTTATAAAACATTTATTAACATTTAGAACTTATAAAACAAATCGAATACTGCTTATATCTAAAAGATAAAGAATGGTGCTTATCCAGTAGATACCAGCTTACTATTTAAAATTTTATCCGTAGTCTGTGAAATTTGCCGTAACTAGCGTTGGAGACGGGCGTGCTTGGATTTGGGCAAATCGGGTGAAATGATAAAAGAATTTTAAAAATATAAATATGTAAGTAAAGGGGGTGGAAAGAGGGTTAAAGAGACACATCGGTTGACTTTCGAAAACACAGTATCAAAGATAAAAAATATGTAGAAGAGGTCCACTGTGAATGAGGTGAAAGAGGTATGCAGCAACTAATGTTTGGGTATTTGGGTATTTATTTCCCTCTGACTACCTAGAGATAAAATGCACTACCCCTAAAAAACCTATCTATTGTTAAAAAAAATGGACATAAAAATGTATCTGTACCATTAAATATGATATATCATCATCATGTCGTCCACACCGTATCCGGTGACGGCGACTCCTATAAGTTACGCTGGTGGGCTCTAATAAGGCTGGCAAAACCAAATTTAGTTTTAAATACTCTCTTGCAAGAGGCACAGATTAATTGGCCAGCTGAGTTGTATGTATAAAAGTAGGAAAGACTTGGCATAGTCTTCCGTACTTGGCGTTTCGCATCAAGGTCTTCAAGACGCTCAGTTTCAAAGCGTCAACACTTTTGTGGACAGTTTGGCGCCATTCTGGTCTTTGCCGTGCCAAGCTCTCCCAACTCTCAGGTATATGACAGGCCACGAGGTTGCGTTTAAGGACGTCTTTATAGCGAAGGTCTATTTAATCTTCCTTATAATGACATTTATATAACTGTAGGTATAATTAATTATATTACCTGTACACTAAGTAAAGTCTTATCGGCCCTAGTAAGTTTCTCAACACAAATGTCAGCGGTGTGTCTCACTAGCCCCTCTATTGTTGCTCGGAGAGACACATTGCATTCCCCTAGAAATTAAAGTGGTTATATTAATTAAAGCTATTTACTTCATAACAAACACTTAAAAGTTTGAATTGTTGATATCTATATATTTATATATCTTATACAAGTATACTAATATTATAAACCTGAAGAATTCATTGTTTTTGATTTCTTTGTGAATAAGGCAAAGTGCGGCGATGACTTCCGTCATTCAACACATATATGTAGATAGGCCAAAAATAGTGAATAGAGTGTCATAACACTAGGTTTTTTTTGCCTACCCTGCTATGTATGCATGTACTTAAAACTGGCGGTGAAAACTAGCTTATTTTATATACCAACATGTTTAAAATTATTACCTTTCAATGTCTTCATAGTAAGTATTTATGCATATTGTGTCTCTTAATTTATACTGAAGAATTAATTTTTACTTACATAATTTCTGATGTAAAATAGAATTATGTATCAACTTAGTAGGCGAGGACGGGAACATAGATGTGTGAAGTGGTGCGTCCAAATCATCTTTTGAAGGTGATGATACCTTAGTTTCTAAAATATAAATATACCGTGATAAAAAATAGAATCAACATTTTGAATAGAATCAAAAATTGAAAATACATGTTTTACATATGCAAAAATTTTCAAAAACTAAATTAATCATACAGTTTTTATCTTGATCTTTCTCAGAACTTTGTAGCTGTGAAGACAAGTGTAGACAAAATTATGCCCTTCTTTTGCAGCTAGTTAATTAGCTGATATAGGAAAAAAAATGAATATAGAGATTAATGGATGTTGAAAATAATGATATAATCACATCATGTATATAATTTTACTTATATTATGTTTATATATGAAAATGTTATTAAAATAAACTAAAAATCAAAAAATATATATAAATATTATATACATTTGTTAGAATGAGATTTTTTTGAAAAGTATTTAAAATATTTTTGATGTGGAACTGGTAATAATTACTAACATAAGTTAAAACAAAATTGGTTTTCATAGATGTAACACTTTTAACTATTTAAAAGGGTAGTAACAGATTTTATTGTTGTTTTCATTGATAGACAGAATAATTTTTTTATTGACTGAATGGACTACTTGTTAAATATAAATTAATAAAACAAATTACCATCATCTGATTCCGGTGCTTCACCAGATATCACAAATGCTTGAGAATGTGTGGATATGTCCTACAAAGCAATTAATAATTATAAGGATATCAAATGACTAAAAATATAAAAGGCTTGCAAGAATTATAATATTATATAAGGAGAATGTGTACTTCTATATATTTTGGTTTCTATTTATTTTGGTAATACATATACTATATTCTGAATACTGAGACTTACTGGGGACTTTCCAACTTCAAGCTCTGAATCAGATTCTGATGCTTCTCCGTCTACAACATGAGCTGATTTAGACATGTTATTTAATAGCTAATATTTTATTGTATTTATCTTATATAATATATGCGTTTATAGTTAATTTAACTAATTATTTATATTTTACACAACTTTCACGACGTTATTGTTGTGATGTCTAATGTCACATTATAATGACAGTCTTTTGACATATTATGGACGTCCTAAAATTTGTATATTTTTTTTTAATCAAAATCGATTCTGTTCAAAGTTCGATTTCAAAATATTTGGTTAGAAATCTTAAGCTTGTTGTCACAATTTTTTTACAATTAATTTACCACAAATATTTATTTACAAAACAAATAAAAAATAAACTCCTACTCTAGCAGTGTACTTAAATAAATTTACTACTTGTAAGCTGTTGAGATGTTAAATTTTTATTTCGTACTTTTCTATAGAATTGGGACCGTGAATTAGCTGATCTTGCTCAACGTCTGGCCGATCAGTGTGAATTTGCACACGATGAATGCAGAGCCACTGGTATGAATTTAGAGTATAAATTGTAATTTAAATATTATTATATTTTTTTTACATTTTAAAAATATTACAAAATATTTTTAAGAATTGAATACAGATTATATTTAATTTTTATAATATTTTATTCTTTTTCTGAGTTTCAGTACGCCCCAAATTTGTACGTTTGAAAATAAATAAAGTATTAACAAATTTAAGTTTCTCTTAGCTTACTTATCACCTATTTGTAATATCGCGTTTTATTTATAAAACCGATTTAAAGTGTAGGTTATTTATATATTTGCGTCATTTTATACTTAATTTTTATTTTCTCAGCAATCCTCATACGCCTTGCGTATCCTTGAGTGGGAATTAAGGCAGTTAATATAGTTTTATTTTTTATTTTACGTTCTATTCGGTACAACCTAACGGATACATACTAATGGTTTCCACTATAATTTTGTAAAATTATCGTAATATATTCATATAAGATAAGAAATGCCGTATAATGATAAAAATGTTGATAAGCTATCAGATTTTGATTATTATATTAATGCATACTGCAGTTATTTATATAATGATATGATAAATATTTTAAAGATATATTTTTTTAGGTATATAAATATGTTTTTAACTAGGTATTCAGCCCATCCGGCCTGTTAATTGAGCGAGCGCGGAAGCGGTACAATAAAGACACTTTTTGAAGCGAAGCTCTTATATGTTCACTTCGCCGTTTTTTGTAGCCTGTCCCCTCCGAGGCCGTTTGACAGAACTCGATGAAACTTTGCATGGAAATTAAGTCCAAGTGGTAGCTATATCGCATTTCATGAAATGATGTCCTTGAGGGATGAGGGGTGATAATTGTACCATAGAGTTATGCTGGGGAATTGAAATCTCTGTTTATGGCGCGCGCTAGCAAATTTCAATGGGTTTCTCAATAAATTAAGTTCACAATGTGTTTGGCCATAGAGAAATTGCACGCGCAAGCTAATCCAATGCATTTTCAATGAAAATCGAATTTTGTTGGTTTTTTCTCAATTATTCCTCAAGGACATGTCCGATCACAGTTTTTTATATATGTTGGCACTCCTCATGACCACAGTGATCGTTTAAAACAAATCCGATCAAAATCGGTTCAGTGGTCTAGGAGGAGTTAGCGAACAAAGAATGCATAGACCCCCACTAACAGAGAGCTTCGCTCGTCGCTGCGCTCCTCACTCGCTCAATAATACTAAACGGCTTAGACTTGTTGTTAACGCGAAAATTGTGGTTTAGATTCTTACTTAGAGAAAATTAATTATTTTTATTTTTACGCTCTAAGCAGGAAAAAGGAAAGGGAGGAACTCCTAACACTAGGTTTCCACAGTTCTCGCGGTTCCCTCTGCCAATCCTGCTATGTGCGGGATAAAGCGTGAATCTAAAACAAATATACGCCTAGTATTAATATAATTTGTATATCTAGTACGTTATCCTTATGCTGGTCAAAGTGTGGGTGAAGTACGCTGGCGAGTCCATACTAGTTCTGGAAACTTGACCTTCCAACGCGCCATCCGTCGAATATTGGATGCCTGGTGGGGGGAAAAGAGGAGAGTGATGCCAGAACAACTTACAGCTCCCTTTAAGCCTACCGCTAAGTTAGTAATACGATATTTGCTAAAAATTATTAGAGCAGTATAATAAGATTAATTTATATGAATCACTATGAAAATTGACATATGTGAATGATAAGAGGGCCGTCTTGGCGCATAGGCGCAGCGTCTGAATGTAAGCTGTGACGGTTTGTGGGTTCGATCCCGCGAAGGGGTGAATTATTTCATTTTCTTTTTTTTCGCTCTGGTAACATGACTAAGTGCGATGTTGAGTTTCGCCATTCAATATCGTGTTTCAAAATGCAAACGGTTCAAAACGATGTCTCAAAATTCAAGGAACGGAATGTCTTAACACTAGTTTCGTATTGGATATAGTGGGAACCTATTAAAATAATTTCTAATGACAAATATTTATAATCTATCCTATAGGGGCACAATCTGGGGTCACTTCTCTCAACTAGCAGTGTGGACCCTCCAAGCAGTAGGCTGTGGGGCAGTCAGCCATGGCCACAGGAATATTCGCTTATTATTAGTATGTGATTTCTCTCATACTAACATGTTGGGGCAGAAGACGTTAAATCCTGGTCTCCTAGCCCCATGTCCTCCAAGAACAGTTAGAAAAAGTAGGACAGGCTACCCTTTGCTTTGTGCCCCGGTAAGTCTATATGTAGATATATAAGGTGACTGGCAACTTACAGAAACAGCTAGTTTCATGTACGAGCAGATCGTAGGAAGCTCTTCTGCATTTTTAGATTTACTCAAACATTCTCTGTATTTTGAATGTCAAATACATATAATTTTCTCGTCTACTATTTATTATTTTAGATTTACTTTTCTTCTTCACGCTTTATCCCGCTTTGCGCTTTATCCCGTATAAAGCAGGATAAGAACATACATATCCCATGTAGTAGTGTTAGAAATAAACACTGCAATATTTTTTTATTCAATAATTATAATAATATATTACTTTAATAAGGTTAGAAGACCTGTAACATCTATATATGGAAAGTCAGACGATGATTACGATGAAAATGGTAATGAAAATAATAATAATGACAGACATGTCGAAGTAAAGAAGCCAACCTCCATTTCTTCTAGCGTTACCACGTCTAAAGAAATACATGTGCCCAGTTATGTTGAGAGTACGGAAATTTTCTATGAGGATTATGACCCTGATGAGCTCAAAGTGACACTATTACCGAGTTAGTATATGTTATGTTATAGCTTTATTTTTTTGCCATTTTATATATAGTTGTAGGTAATAGTTCGGAACCCTTCGTGCGCGAGTTCAATTTATTTTAGTTTCATAAATGTAATTATAATATTTTTAGAGAAGTTATAATTTTAAACATTTTAACACGTGTGAACCTACCATTAAATATAAATAATGATTATTTTTCCCTGGGTCGGAGTTTTCATAACGCTTACTAAGACACTCGTTTGATTTTTATGATATTCTCTTTGAACCAAATGTTAAAGAAACCTGCATAGACATAATGTGTAACATAACTTATACTTTCACGCTTTATCCCGCATATAACAGGGTAGCAAGGGAGCTTAGTGTTAAGACACTCCCTTCCCCGCTTTCTACGTTTGTAGTCAATGCTTGTTGAGTTGCGGAACTCAACGCCGCGCTTATTTTATTAAAAGAACGAAGAAAATCTAAATAATACAATCTATAATGTAAATTTATCTTTAATTATAGATCGAATACACCTAGATTTAGGCAAAACTAATCATCCAGATCTAGAAATGACAATGAAGTATGAAACTATCAGATTATTTTCTGCAAACAGGCCGCATTATGCTAAGTTCAGGTATTTTAAAATTTAAATATATAGACTTTCATTTGCTATTGACCATTTTTTAAATATACAGTTTTTGCATTTCTCTACCGTTTAGTGGTAGGGCATTTTTTTTTTTTTAATTAAATTATTTTATTATTATTATATGATATGACTATATAACTGCATACATATGCATATGCAATATATATTCGTATATATCTACTATGTATATATATATATATATATATATATATATATATATATATATATATATATATATATATATATATATATATATATATATATATATATATATATATATATATATATATATATATATATATATATATATATATATATATATATATATATATATATATATATATATATATATATATATATATATATATATATATATATAATAAATTTTATTTGTTTAAAAATAGTATTTATTTTTTATTTGGATATTTTTAAATAAATTATTTCTTACCAGAGACGATATGGAAGGTGTAAGCGAAAGCGCAACCGCAGCGTTAAAGAAACATACTGACGTTTACGAAGATGACAATAACAAATTGCAATATATCCGAAAATCAACACGACAAGTATTTAAATTCCTTTTTTAAAAAAAAATCAGTTTTAACAGTTTTATCCATTTCTCCACATGTCACTAGACGGAGAGAACGGAGAGAAAGTAGTGTGAAAGCACTGTGTTTTTCACTTTTGCACTAGAATCGTCACTAAACAAGTGGCGTAGCTTAGCAGCCGTTTTGTTCCTCGTTTTTATGTCATGTATTATAAAATGGCACCATGGCATATAATAGCATTGCAAATTATTACTCATGGCCTTTTGAAGGAAATATGTTTACTTCAAGATAATATGTTTATTTCTAGACTAAACAGTGTAGTAAACTTTTTCTATATATTTTAATATATGTTGTAATAATAATAATAAATATTGCTTAATAAAGACAATCTTAACACTAGGTTAGTATGGTTCCTGCAGTTCCCTCTGCCTATCCTGCCATGTGCGGGATAAAGCGTGAAGCTATAAAAAATGTTTTCTTTTTAATATTTTTATGATGTTTAAAGTGTTAATCCACACTGAGGATAGAAAAAATACTTAAAGAAAACATATAAAAATTTGAACGCAGCGGGACTCGAACCCGCGCCCTCCTGCGATCCGTGCAGGCGCTCTCACCTATGTTTTCTTTTTAATTCCAGGAATCAATTTTAAGGGAAAGATTGAGAAACAGACCGCCGCGGTTAGTTTTATTAAAAGTATTTCTCACCCTAAGAACCTTATCTATTTTTAGGCAAAGTAGTAGAAGATGGAAGAGATCCAATACTTATGGCCAATTTCACCGGTCACTGATAAAGTTTCAGATAGTAAAGTGGTAGTTAATACTGTCTAAAAGATAATGGCTAATGCGTTAAACAGGTCTTTATCTACTAGATAGTTACATCTGAGACGTGTGAAACCTAATTGTTGCCTATCAGCCAGACATGACACAGATTTTTTATCTGGGACTTTATCAGCAAGTGGTGAAACCGACCCTTAGAGGCCTATCAAAGAGTGTTCAATATTTATGATTTACAAATGAATAGAAGCAAGAGAAAATGAGAAAATTAAATTTGAGAATATTTTTTGAGCTTTGCCTTTTTTTGGTTTGATAATTTGATTTGTTCTCATGAAGTGTAGGTTCGATTTCCGCTTCATTTAAATATTTCTATTTATATATAAAATCTGTTGTTTATTCGTCAGATAAGGAGCCCATTTACTAACTTTCACTTAGGCTTAGTTTTAGTAAGTGGTGAAACAACTAAGAGTACTGCTTATTATTATTATTATAAGCATTTGTATTGTGATAGTTTAAAATATTAGTGTATTTAATTTCAGACCTGGAGCAAAAGCTCTTTTGAAGAAGACACCTGAAAAAATTCAACATAAATCTGGAGTAAGTCATATTATACCCAGGAGGATGGATTACTTAATTTCCATTTTCTTCGCTTTACCAACTGGGCAAGTGCGGCGTTGAGTCCGCCACTCAACACGCAATGCCTAGAAAAGATGGAAAGCGGAGAACGGAGTGTCTTAACACTAGGTTCCCACAGTTCCTGCGGTTCCCTCTGCCTACCCTGTCGTGTGCGGGATAAAGCGTGAAGCTGATTTATAAGTTTAGGTATATGTCTTTTTTCGTTTCAGTTTCTGATGCTCGATCAAGACGATTTAGATCAATTCTTTCGTGACACTGGTTTTCATGTCAACTGGAGGAAGAAGCCTGTAGAATGATAAAACTAAAACAGTTTTAAATATAAATTTTTCTTACATTTGCATTATTTTTATAGCCCACTCTTACTATTAGTTATTCAACATATGAGTTTTCGCATATATTATTATATGTCAGAAAAAAAAAACTATTTATTAGTACGCAATTTTATATATATATATATATATATATATATATATATATATATATATATATATATATATATATATATATATATATATATATATATATATATATATATATATATATATATATATATATATATATATATATATATATATATATATATATATATATATATATATATATATATATATATAATATATATATATAATATATATATATATATATATATATATATATATATATATATATATATATATATATATATATATATATATATATATATATATATATATATATATATATATATATATATATATATATATATATATATATATATATATATATATATATATATATATATATATATATATATATATATATATATATATATATATATATATATCCGCATAAGACGCCTGTCGCTCGGCTCCTTGTCCATACTCTTATGAATTCGCACTTTGCTAGTGTTTAGATATTAGAACTACTAAATACTTACTTGCTTAATTCTTGTGCTTATACCGAATAAGCTGCCAATTTAAGTGTTCGTGTTGAGTTATTTAATACCTACGACTCCACACTTCTATACAGAGACTATAAAAGTAGTAGCTGAGGCGAGTTTTAAGAATAAAACGGCTTCCTTAGACCTAAAAAAATGTTTAAAAACATAATATTTCGCGGATGTATTAACATGCATCTATTTTTTACTTCAAACTCCTTATGTAAATCTTACTTCTTCTTTATCGTTTCCTAAATGCTAAGAATTACGACCGCTCTGAGCGGTCGAAGGCAGGATGAATTGCTTGATTTAGGCCATTGATGCACTCAAAATAGCGTCTAACCTTCTGGTAGCCTAAACCCTCTCCAGCTACATGCATGCAGCATGTTTTATGTGCCCATATCTTAGCAGCTTGTAGACTAAAAGTTTCTTCAATTTTTTTAACATTGTCCTTTTGGCAGTTTTTTATTTTTCAATATCCAATTTATTCCACTTCTTAAATGTACCACTAAATATGGAGAAACTGGCCTGATCTTGATATTAATATATATTTTTTAACCTACAACTAAATATCTATAAATAAAAAAGAATAAAACGTCACTACATCATAATATGACAGAAGCAGATAAATTTACACTATTTTATATTGAAATATTTATTTAAAACAATATTAGCCATGTACTTAATTAACTTAAATAAATAGATTTACCAAAGCAATAAGAGAAAACTGTATCAGTTTTTAAATATAATTGTTTAAAAGTAAAAACAATATGTGAATATATTAAAAAAGTTGTTGAAATTAAAATATTGTTTTAAACTATGTGTTGTTGTTGTTCGGACTGTTGTTGGCGTTGTATGAAGATTTTGTGTTGTTTCTCGTGTTGTGTTTGGATATTTCAAATGTGTGGGTGCAGCGAGTGGTGTGAAGACTGTCGTGACATCGATAATGACTGACTTAGTTATTTTTGGACAAAGACCTCATGTTATACAGCTTTAAAGATTTTGATTATAAATATTATTTTTTTTACTGTTTATTACTTAGAAGGAAATTTTATTAAAATGTTGAATTGCTTAGCATTGTTTGTTTATAATTAGATTACAAAAGTCAAGTGACAAATAGTTAATTTGTGATTGTGTTAGTACTGAAAAAGAAATTACACAACTTGTCAAATAGAGAGAACTTAGTGGGAGTGGGAGTTACGTTATTAGGTCACAGTTCGTGTCTTGAAAAGTAAAATTTATTTTTAAAATAATTTCTTATGAAGCCTGACGAGCAAGTTGTTTTATTTCTAATTCAAGTTAATTTTTTATGAATTCTATAGTTCTATTTGGATTTCGATACCGATATACCGGGGCTGGAAATTGCTTTGAACTGTAAAGACGACTTAACACTATACATTTATATAACATAATTTTCAAAATACAAGAACAATATGGGATATTGCGGGTCAAATTAAAATAATTCATTTTCGAGTGGGAATCGAACCCACAAATCGTCGCGTTTTTAGGCAGCCGCTGCGCCTCTGCGCCACGACGGTCCGCACCTATAACTTAATTACTGTAAAACAATAGCTATTAAACAACAATTTTCATATTACTCATTTAACAACGAACTAAATATAGTGACGCACAGACTAATAATAGTCGATATTAGTCATTCAGTTCTTTGAAGCAAAACGAATAACGACCGAGACATGATTTCTTATCTTATTTACATTGATAACGTACCTGTTCTATACAAATAACAAATCTTTACCATCGCATTTCATTTATTATAGAAAAACCATGTTAAATTGACGTATTCTGTGCAATTAAAGTTTTTTTTATATTATACGAAGCAAATAGACATTGATCTAAGTCAATTATATTTTAACAAAAAAAAAAAGCAAAAATTAATGGATTATTAAGTTTTTTTTTTAAATAATTTCTGGAACAATGTGCTGTTGCTGTGACTGCGGAAGCTGCGGCAAGATACTGAGATGCCTGCTCTGCGTTACTCTCTGCGTGTATATATTGAAAATGTGCGGACTCGACGTCGACGACAATTGTTGTAATTGCAATGATTAATATAGTGTTGTTTTGACGTTTAGATTGTTGTTTTTATTTTTTTTTGTTTGTTGTTAGTGTTCTGTTTGTGATTACGTTTCTTAATACCTACTTTTCTATAGTGTCACGCTGTCCCTTATAAAGAAGATGAGGTAGAGGGAACCTAGTGTTGTGACATTTTGTTGTACAATTTCTACCTTTTTGAAACATTACGTGTTGAGTGGCGAAACTCAACACCGCGCTTTTCCTAGTTGCCAGGGCGAAGAAAATGGAAATAGAAAAATCCGATCTTCCCCTCATGAGAATCGAACCCACAAACTGTCACATTTACAAGTAGACGTCGACACTTCTGCGCTACGATGATCCTCAAATATCATTATGATAAATTTACATAAATTTAGCTTAATAAATGTAATTTAAACAGATTTTTTAGCCCGTTTTATCCCGCGGAAGGAGAAATAGCACCTGGAAACCTATTTTTAAGATACTCCATTCTCCGCTTTTTACCTTCCTTCGAGGCATTTCACGTTGAGTGTCACAATTCCATGCCGCGGTTGCCTATAGTTGCCAGAGTGAAGAAAATAAAAACTAAATAATCCATCCTAGCCTCATGGGAATCGAACCCACGAACCTCTACGTCACGTTGGTCATAAATATTTTATTTTTTGTAATATTATTATTAGTATACTATTTCAATTACATATAAACAGATTTCTTATTGACCATTTGAATAATTAAATAATTAGTATTAATAATAGTTATTGATATCACATCACATTACACTTTTACAAAAGGTACCTAAATGAACCGAAAGTGGGGGAAAAAGGGATATTACTTTTTTTTTCTTTTTTTTTAGCTTCACGCTTTATCCCGCACATGGCAGGGTAGGCAGAGGGAACTGCAGGAACCTATATGAACCTAGTGTTAAGACACTCCGTTGCTTAGTCCCTGCTTTCTCCGTCCCCGCGATATTAATTTTTACTTACAAAATGATATTAAATTAATTAAAATTTACCCAAAGCTTAATATAAGTACAATACCTTCCATACTCATATTGAAAACGTGGCAAAGATGCAAAAAAAAAAATTTAAATACAAATGAAAAAAAAAACCTTTATTGTATTAAATATTAATAATATTAATTAAATTCAGTAATATATTTTATGATTTTCTTATATTAATTCTTCCATTTAATTGACTGAAACAAAAAGAAATATTTTACTTAAAAAGAATATAAAAAATGTATATATTTCATATCAGATATCAGAGGACCGTCGTGGCGCAGAGGCGCAACGTCTGCCAACGCGACGGTTTCTGGGTTCGATCCCTAGTCGGGGAAGATAGATTTTTCTATTTCCATTTTCTTCGCTCTGGTCAGCAGGGACTAAGTAACGGAGTGTCTTAACACTAGGTTCGCATGGTTCCTGCAGTTCTCTCTGCCTACCCTGCTATGTGCGGGATAAAGCGTGAAGCTAAAAAAAAAACATTTATTTATTTCCACGCAAATAATACAAATTCAACATCACTTTAACATACTAAAATTTCAAATGTAATATATGTAATATTTACTTATACAATAAATACAGCCTACAGACTCAATAGTCTACGCTCAATAGCCTCTAATAGACTATATATTAAAAAAAAATAACATTTCAAGCAAGTTCCTGAGATTAGCGCACCCAACCAAACAAAACTCTAATAATTTACTTACATTATCTCTCAACGTGTTCTCAGCCAATATATACTCCTCAGACTGTGGGTTCAAAGTCATCTTGTAATTAGTTAGTGAGGAGCGGTCTTTTTGTTTCGCCAACGTTTCTATTACAACTGTATGTACCTGAGAAGTTATTATTAATAACTAATTTTTTTTTTTAGCTTCACTCTTTATCCCAGCACAAGGCAGGGTAGGCAGAGGGAACTGCAGGGAACCATAGGAACCTAGTGTTAAGACACTCCGTTACTTAGTCCGTGCTTACTCCGTCCCCGACTTTCCGCCGTTTTCGAGGCATTGCGTGTTGAGTGGCGGAACTCAACGCCGCGCTTTGCCTAGTTTACCAGAGCGAAAGAAAATGGAAATAGAAAAATCCATCTTCCTTCGACTGGGGATCGAACCCAGAAACTGTCGCGTTACAGGCAGACGTTGCGCCTCTGCGCCACGACGGTCCTCATAACTAAATTATTATTATTATATACATTATATCACTTACGAAAGCAGTTTCTTTACAGTCATTATACATGGTGTGCAAAAATTAAGAAGGGCTTTTTGTATTTTTCTGATATGAGATAAAATACTTGAAGAAATCATATAAAATTACCTACAGAGATGCTAACAACGCAATAAATTGAATAAAGTGTATAAAAAATTCGACCGAGGGCCGTCGTGGCGCAGAGGCGTAAGCGTCTGCCTCTAAACGCGACGGTTTGAGGGTTCGATTCCCACTCAGGGGAAGATGGATTTTTTTATTTCCAATTTCTTCGCTTTGGAAACTAGGCAAAGCGCGGCGTTGAGTTCCGCCACTCAATGCCTCGAAATAGGTAGAAAGCGGTAACGGAGAAAGTAGGGACGAAGCAACGGAGTGTCTTGACACTAGGTTCCTATGGTTCCTAAAAAAAAAAACAATTATTATAAAAAAGATACCTTATACTTTTGTGCCAAGGCCAACCTCTGGTCAGTACCCTGCAAAGCATTCAAACACGTCGCCATCAAAGTTTTGCTGGCGGAGAGAGAGTTTAACGTAGAGAGGAGAGTTTCTATTGGAATATGCGACGAGACTGTTGTACGACCGAACCAGTCCTAGAAAAAATAAATGGCAGATTAATTTATTATTTCATTTCCATTTCCTTCGCTCTGGCAATTATGCAAACCGTTTTGGAGTACAACTTGAAGATGGCCATGAAAGACAGGTATGCAGCGATCACAACTTCCATTATAATGGACATGCCCTAATATTACGATATAAGTCGCATCAAAGCTTACTTTTTGTGTGAACCCACCATCAAGTGTCCTTGTCTTTACCATAAAAAAAGACCCCACCATCAAGTGACCTACTTTTTTTTTTTTACGCTTTATCCCGCACATGGCAGGGTAGGCAGAGGGAACTGCAGGAACCGTATGAACCTAGTGTTAAGACACTCCGTTGCTTAGTCCCTGCTTTCTCCGTCCCCGCTTTCCACCTTTTTCGAGGCATTGCGTGTTGAGTGGCGGAACTCAACGCCGCGTTTTGCCTAGTTGTCAGAGTCCTACTTTTTGTAATTTTATTTTATTTATAACGCCAATAATAGAGTATCTAAATTTATTTAATTCATTTATCAACCATAGCCTTAGTTCTAAGTAATAATAAATATTAAGAAATATAAAGAAGTTATATTATCATTCGATTTATATTAATTCTATATAGTATGTTATATTATTAATATTTATTAGTATATTATTAATATTTATGATAAGAACATATAGTATAATTTAAAAAAGGGTACGGACCAAGTGTCTGTAGAGTCAATTTTATTACAAAATAATAAATTGTCAAGTGCGAGTTGAACTCGCGTGGAAAGGGTTCCGTACACAATATAGTGAAATATTTCCCCTGAAAACGTTTTTTCCCTAAAACATTTTTTATCGAATTTACCATTTTATTTTCAATTTATGATATCCTTAGTTTTTCTGTAATCTACAAGCCATAAACTATATTCAGTAATTTTTTCAAACTTTTCGGCCCAGTAGTTTCGGAGATTAGAGGGGAGAATGATCAATTTTCGGCTTTTTTCATGAATATCATCGAAACTATTTATTTTAAAAAATTAAAAAATATATATTCGAGATCCTGATAACAAGCTCTTTCATTTGATATATGACTCAGTAAGGTTCGGAAATTTTTTTTTAATTACCTAATTTATCCCCCGAAAATTACCCTTATTTAAAAAAAATCTTTTTTACGTTACACATCTGTGTTCGGGTCAGGGCATTGCACCATCCTGCCAAATTTCACCTGATTCGGTCTAGTAGATTCAGAGAAAATTGGCTGTGACAGACGGACGGACAGGAACACGAGTGATACCCTTATAGAAATAAGGGCTCCGTTTTTTTATTTTTGTACGGAACCCTAAAAATGACTCGAAAAGATGGAAAACGCAGAACGGAGTGTCTTAACACTAAGTTCTTACGGTTCCCGCTGCCTACCGGGTGCGGGATAAAGCGTGAAGCTAAAAAAAATAATAAAACTGACTTTTTTGGTGAAAAGCGACTCCACAATATCCCATTTCTTAGAATTAGCATGAACGTTCAATACAACCCAGTCGTATTGCAGCGGCGGAATCTGAAAACACATATAGTATTATTACATATATTATATTTTAAATTAAATGTACTAAATGTAATTTTCTAAAATAATTCTATTCTCTAAATGTAATTTTCTGAAACACATAAAAAAACATAAAAATTTTACCGCAGCTGGAATTGAACACGCGCCTCTGGCAAACCGTTTAAGCGCTCTGTCCAGTAAGCCTTGCGTTCTTTATCACGGCGCGTCGAAATTTATATATACTTTACACAACTTATTATGTTTTAGAGATTTCTACAAATTTCCTCTATCCAAAGATTATTACAAAAAACAATAGTTTGGCGAGAGAGAAGGTTATTGTATTAAATATTTTTGATGATTTTTAAATTTATAACTTATAATCCATACTGAGGATAGAAAAAATACTCTAATAAATCCTCATTGTGGAGAAACTCTTAAATATTTGTATATATGTATATATACATACATATACATACATATTTATACACATATATATATGTGTATAAATATGTATATATATATATATATATATATATATATATATATATATATATATATATATATATATATATATATATATATATATATATATATATATATATATATATATATATATATATATATATATATATATATATATATAATATATATATATATATATATATATATATATATATATATATATATATATATATATATATATATATATATATATATATATATATATATATATATATATATATATATATATATATATATATATATATATATATATATATATATATATATATATATATATATATATATATATATATATATATATATATATATATATATATATATATATATATATATATATATATATATATATATATATATATATATATATATATATATATATATATATATATATATATATATATATATATATATATATATATATATAATATATATATATATATATATATATATATATATATATATATATATATATATATATATATATATATATATATATATATATATATATATATATATATATATATATATATATATATATATATATATATATATATAACCTGTTGCCGTTGACATAACGTGAGAGGTGACATAATATTCCCTCCGCCCTCCGACCAGTGGTGGCCGATACAGTGTGAAAGACATTGTAACGTCGATTTGTTGTATAATTCCGTTTTGTTGGAACATTTTTGCCATTCTGTAAAAAATTAAATATGATATATATAATATATCATTCTGTTAAACTCGTATATATTGTTGTTTTTCATTTTCATTGACATATATATATTAATTAATAGCAGTGTCAGATAAAAAGAGAACAAAAATATATCATATTAAAGTTCCCCTAAGCGAAAATCAAATTATGATAATATATAAAGTAAATCACTATACTACTGCAATAAGTAGAGTTTTTTTAGAATAAATGGTATTTTTTTTCCTATAATAAATGGACTTACTAACAAAAAGTGCTAAATAACACAATGGCTAACATAATGGGTTACTAACACAATGGGTTACTAACATAATGGGTCAATAACATGATGGGTTACTAAGATTATGGGTTTACTAACATAACGGGTTACTAACACAAATGGATTCACTAACATAAACAAATATTTACCTAATAATTTAATATAATCAGATAGCATTTTTGTCTGGTTAGCATCCATGCCGGGTTGATTAAAATGATTTGACATTAAATTGTTTAATTTCCTCAATAGTCCATCCACACTGTTCCCTTGAGTTTTAATTATATGTTGAAATTGATATACCTTGAAAAAAAGATATATATATATATATATATATATATATATATATATATATATATATATATATATATATATATATATATATATATATATATATATATATATATATATATATATATATATATATATATATATATATATATATATATATATATATATATATATATATATATATATATATATATATATATATATATATATATATATATATATATATATATATATATATATATATATATATATATATATATATATATATATATATATATATATATATATATATATATATATATATATATATATATATATATATATGTACATCTTATATTAATATTTGTTATATAAGATGTTAATAAGTACATATATATAATAATAATTTAATAAAATCATAATTATAATTTAAATTGTTTATAAGCTTACGGCTGCTTCAGGACTCCTTCCTAGCATTCTAGAAAAAGAAAAAAAAAAGAATAAAAATATGCAATGTGATGTAAATATGTTGCATAGATTTAATTTTATAACTATATATAAATATAGACTTGTCTTATAAAAGACCCATTTTGTCTTTTTATTATATGTATATTATTTTTGTTTATAAATCCAGTACTGTTTATATATACATATACATATATAAATCCAAGACATAACAATAGGTACTTACGTTAGAAGATCACTGAGTTCCGTAATTTTCCCTTCAGTTTGCAGAAAACTTATATAATGATTTAAGGCAATTGTTCGAGAAGACAGTAATTCGTATACTAACTTTTTACTTAATGTTTGTATTAAAAATAATACTACCTGAAAATTAAATAAAGATTTCTTACTTTCTTAAAGGTATTTTTTGTTTTTTACAACACAGTTTACTTTTGAAGTAACAGTAATTAGCAATGAATAAAACTGTAGCAGAAAATAGAAATTGGAGTGTTATACAACAGCCTCTCTGCCCTCAGTATGAGCATGTAAAAGAAAGCTTGAAGTCAAAGTCGAAGTCAAATAATTTTATTCAAAGTAAGAAGTTACATGTTTTTTTTATTTAATATCGAATAATTTAATTTGCCACCAGTTTGCTAAAGTTAATGCCTCAGACCTGAGAAGAACTAGCGCAGGAAACTCAGCAGTACTTTCTATTTTTTTTCCTTTTTTTTAATTTGCCAAATATTTACAATTCAATAATTCTTTACAATGATACTCTATAAATAGAGTGAGCATTTCTTTCCCAAGGCATGTTATCATTTATGAAATCATTAATATGGTAACCTTTAATACACAAAAGATAAGTAATAAATTAAAATAGATTACTTTTGTATAACTATTTGGAACTCACACTTAGTATTGCATTTCCATCTCCAATAGCAATTGCGGCATCCAACAATTCAGTTTTACTTTTCAAGCTTCTATGTATATGTAAAGAAAAGCTTCTACCAAGGATAAGTCTTTTTAATGTAATCGCTACACTAGGTTCCACCTCTTGCTTCTCTTTCACATCTTTACCTGATTGAGCTAGAACAACTTGAGATAATATGGACTTTAGTTTGCATAAACATGTATTTAGATTGTGTGTACATTTAGAAAAATTAAAAAAAGGCCACTGGAGTACAGATAAATATTAATCTAAAAAATCAAAGACAAATATGCAATAAATTTGAAACAAAATAAATAATAAATATAATATTTTTAATTAATTTTTTACTGTATTTAACTCTTACATTGTATTTTCACTAAATAACTAAATTTATTTAGAGTTGTATTATATATAATATGATTTTATATTTCTGACTTTATAAGTATGTTTGGACATTTAGAAGCATTGTTTAAATAATTAGTACTCACTCAAATCTAACACTTTTGGTGATACCAAGCTTGATATTGGTAAAAGTGTAGATTTTGCATTATTGAAAGTTGAGTTAAACACATTTTCATCTGTTTCACCTGAGTAGCTTTTCTGGCCAATTGCTAATATTTCTTGGGGAGACAGCTGAAAAAATATACAATATATTTCAGGTAAAATATATTAAAAATAACTCCTTAATTAATTCAACAATGTAAAATTAATGTAATTAAATGAAAATGAAATCTTTTTTATTTCTTTATGGTATATAAAGTAAAAATCTTTAAATTAATATCAACTGGATTTAATTTTTGTTGTATATATAGTAAAAACCTTACCACATCGTCGTCAAAGCTAAACGCTTTAGCTTTTGTCTCGCTAGTGTTCCAATAGTCATCGTCATCCATAGTTTAAGTAAAATTTACTAATTAATTTAGTAAATAATTAATAAAATTTTTCTCAAAAGTATGTTTATTAACTTTTTAGTGGCAAATATAATTTAAAAACCTTAAGACAGTAATATTAAATACGAATTTGTAAAATTACTTTATTTTGAATATAAATATTACTAGAATATTCAAATAACTCTTTATTTATTGTATATACAGAATGAATACAATATATTTGTTGACTGTTAGTATTGTTATATTGCAACGTCAATTTGACACTCTAAGTTACATTCGACAGAGTATATAATTTAAAAAAGATTAAATAAATATAATATATATATTTATATTCTAGATTTAAAAGAAATTACTCTTCATTCAGTTTTTGTGTATATTTTTATAATTTAGCAGCTTAATCATCGAATGTTAATTGTAACTTTGGATATGTGTACCTTTATAACTAGTTACATTATATAGTGTTGAAATTTTACAACAAAATTGGTAAATATCACTTCTTTTTGCTTTAGGATAATTAAATATACTGGGATATACTAAATATTTTTTAAAAATCACATATACTAGTTAGAAAGTCTCGGCACAATTTACAAAAAGATGCTAACACAATTGATAATCTCCATTTTTTAATTCAGCCAAAATGATTTAATTAATAGTTTTTTTATCCAAAAACTTCACTCACGTCATTAAGTCAGTCTTAGGTTTGCAACTTCGTTTTACACTATTGAAAGCATTCTGTAGTAGTAACGCTAGTATTTTTCTTTTTTAATTTACTGTACAAGGCTGTATTATAAATATACGTACATATTGATTTAAAATTACAATTCAAAACTATTTCGTGCAAAGCCACATTTCGACTCGACCATATATTGTTATATTTTCTATTTCTTGTATCGTAAAGTATATTTTTCATATAGTAAATGACTTTTTTTAATGAAAAATAGCATTTTTGAGTGGTTAATTTAAGTAATTGCTTTTTAAAGACTGGTTACATTCAATCAATACTTCAACAATCAATCAGTAGATAAGCTTACCAATTTATCTTTAATAATAATTACGAAATATATGACTATATAATTCTTTTTATGCCTCTCCCCGATGGATATATGATTTGAAAAAATATAAGTCATAAAAAATTCTACAACAATTGACGCATGAGTTGGGTACACAACTTATTTGGTATCCGGACCGTAAGAATAAGTTTCTAAGAGGCGCGGCTTCAAAACCCGCTATGTTGTTTTTTACATATTTTATTAAATATATATATATATATATATATATATATATATATATATATATATATATATATATATATATATATATATATATATATATATATATATATATATATATATATATATATATATATATATATATATATATATATATATATATATATATATATATATATATATATATATATATATATATATATATATATATATATATATATATATATATATATATATATATATATATATATATATATATATATATATATATTTAATAAAATATGTAAAAAACAACATAGCGGGTTTTGAAGCCGCGCCTCTTAGAAACTTATTCTTACGGTCCGGATACCAAATAAGTTGTGTACCCAACTCATGCGTCAATTGTTGTAGAATTTTTTATGACTTATATTTTTTCAAATCATATATCCATTGGGGAGAGTCATAAAAAGAATTATATAGTCATATATTTCGTAATTATTATTAAAGATAAATTGGTAAGCTTATCTACTGATTGATTGTTGAAGTATTGATTGAATGTAACCAGTCTTTAAAAAGCAATTACTTAAATTAACCACTCAAAAATGCTATTTTTCATTAAAAAAAGTCATTTACTATATGAAAAATATACTTTACGATACAAGAAATAGAAAATATAACAATATATGGTCGAGTCGAAATGTGGCTTTGCACGAAATAGTTTTGAATTGTAATTTTAAATCAATATGTACGTATATTTATAATACAGCCTTGTACAGTAAATTAAAAAAGAAAAATACTAGCGTTACTACTACAGAATGCTTTCAATAGTGTAAAACGAAGTTGCAAACCTAAGACTGACTTAATGACGTGAGTGAAGTTTTTGGATAAAAAAACTATTAATTAAATCATTTTGGCTGAATTAAAAAATGGAGATTATCAATTGTGTTAGCATCTTTTTGTAAATTGTGCCGAGACTTTCTAACTAGTATATGTGATTTTTAAAAAATATTTAGTATATCCCAGTATATTTAATTATCCTAAAGCAAAAAGAAGTGATATTTACCAATTTTGTTGTAAAATTTCAACACTATATAATGTAACTAGTTATAAAGGTACACATATCCAAAGTTACAATTAACATTCGATGATTAAGCTGCTAAATTATAAAAAATATACACAAAAACTGAATGAAGAGTAATTTCTTTTAAATCTAGAATATAAATATATATATTATATTTATTTAATCTTTTTTAAATTATATACTCTGTCGAATGTAACTTAGAGTGTCAAATTGACGTTGCAATATAACAATACTAACAGTCAACAAATATATTGTATTCATTCTGTATATACAATAAATAAAGAGTTATTTGAATATTCTAGTAATATTTATATTCAAAATAAAGTAATTTTACAAATTCGTATTTAATATTACTGTCTTAAGGTTTTTAAATTATATTTGCCACTAAAAAGTTAATAAACATACTTTTGAGAAAAATTTTATTAATTATTTACTAAATTAATTAGTAAATTTTACTTAAACTATGGATGACGATGACTATTGGAACACTAGCGAGACAAAAGCTAAAGCGTTTAGCTTTGACGACGATGTGGTAAGGTTTTTACTATATATACAACAAAAAATTAAATCCAGTTGATATTAATTTAAAGATTTTTACTTTATATACCATAAAGAAATAAAAAAGATTTCATTTTCATTTAATTACATTAATTTTACATTGTTGAATTAATTAAGGAGTTATTTTTAATATATTTTACCTGAAATATATTGTATATTTTTTCAGCTGTCTCCCCAAGAAATATTAGCAATTGGCCAGAAAAGCTACTCAGGTGAAACAGATGAAAATGTTTACATATTTTATTAAATATATATATATATATATATATATATATATATATATATATATATATATATATATATATATATATATATATATATATATATATATATATATATATATATATATATATATATATATATATATATATATATATATATATATATATATATATATATATATATATATATATATATATATATATATATATATATATATATATATATATATATATATATATATATATATATATATATATATATATATATATATATATATATATATATATATATATATATATATATATATATATATATATATATATATATATATATATATATATATATATATATATATATATATATATATATATATATATATATATATACATATATATATATATATATATATATATATATATATATATATATATATATATATATATATATATATATATATATATATTAATTAGTAAATTTTACTTAAACTATGGATGACGATGACTATTGGAACACTAGCGAGACAAAAGCTAAAGCGTTTAGCTTTGACGACGATGTGGTAAGGTTTTTACTATATATACAACAAAAAATTAAATCCAGTTGATATTAATTTAAAGATTTTTACTTTATATAACATAAAGAAATAAAAAAGATTTCATTTTCATTTAATTACATTAATTTTACATTGTTGAATTAATTAAGGAGTTATTTTTAATATATTTTACCTGAAATATATTGTTTATTTTTTCAGCTGTCTCCGCAAGAAATATTAGCAATTGGCCAGAAAAGCTACTCAGGTGAAACAGATGAAAATGTTTACATATTTTATTAAATATATATATATATATATATATATATATATATATATATATATATATATATATATATATATATATATATATATATATATATATATATATATATATATATATATATATATATATATATATATATATATATATATATATATATATATATATATATATATATATATATATATATATATATATATATATATATATATATATATATATATATATATATATATATATATATATATATATATATATATATATATATATATATATATATATATATATATATATATATATATATATATATATATATATATATATTATATATATATATATATATATATATATATATATATATATATATATATATATATATATACATATATATATATATATATATATATATATATATATATATATATATATATATATATATATATATATACATATATATATATATATATATATATATATATATATATATATATATATATATATATATATATATATATATATATATATATATATACTTACCAATTTATCTTTAATAATAATTACGAAATATATGACTATATAATTCTTTTTATGACTCTCCCCAATGGATATATGATTTGAAAAAATATAAGTCATAAAAAATTCTACAACAATTGACGCATGAGTTGGGTACACAACTTATTTGGTATCCGGACCGTAAGAATAAGTTTCTAAGAGGCGCGGCTTCAAAACCCGCTATGTTGTTTTTACATATTTTATTAAATATATATATATATATATATATATATATATATATATATATATATATATATATATATATATATATATATATATATATATATATATATATATATATATATATATATATATATATATATATATATATATATATATATATATATATATATATATATATATATATATATATATATACAAATATGTATGTATGTACATTTAGTATGTCGGAGGTGACTGACCGTAAATTAAGTCAATGGTACAATACACATCAATGAATGACTCAATAACTATAGCCTATGAATGGATTCACAAACAATTTTCCAATTTGAAGCGGCATTACGGCAATCTCAATTTTTACCTCTCAATTTTACTTGAGAGGTAAAAATTATAAAAGGTACGCTATAATTCGAATTGTATTAATTTTTTTATACTTTATATTCCCACATTATATTAAAAGATAAATTACTTGACTGACAATGATTATTTATTTATTTATTTATTTATATACTTAATGCTTTATTACACTTATATAAAGAAAACATGTAAGACAAAAAGATTGTGATACAAATGTGGTGAATAGCCGGCCTTATCACCATAGGTGATCTCTTTCAGGCAAACCTTACCATAGAATTCAGAAAATGATATATAGATTTTAGTAGGTGTACAAATACATCCTTCAATAGATATATAACACGATAACATACTATTTTTATGATTTTTAAAGTGTTAATCCACACAGAGGATAGAAAAAAATATTTAAAGAAAACATATAAAAATTTGAACGCAGCAGGACTCGAACCCGTGTCCTCTTGCGAACCGTGTAAGCGCTCTCATCACTAAGCACTGTTTTCTTTAAGTACGATTACTTATTTCTATAGTTGTCATTTCTCAGGCATTATGTAACATCTATTGTAGCTCAGGTAATACCAATGAGTAATTAATGTTATTATTGTGTTTTATATATAGAAATTAATAGATATATAAAATATATTAATGTATAATAATCATATTTAATTTCTTATTTATTATTATTATTTTTTTTATATAAGTACTCAGTTAAAGCGTCTGCCTGTAAACGCGACGGTTTGTGGGTTCGATTCCCATTAGGGGAGGATGGATTACTTCATTTCCATTTTCTTCGCTCTGGTGACCAGGCAAGCGCGGCGTTTAGTTCCGCCAATGAACACTGCGTGTGTTTTGACACTAGGTTCCCACGGTTCCTGCGGTTCCCTCTGCCTACTCTGAAATGAGTAATGCAATTTTTAAGATATTGCATTCCTCTTTGCTCTAATTTTAATCTGTACACGTATTCGTTTAAATGTTTTCAATAATTTTAATCAAATATGTCGTCTTAAATGGGAATTCTAGTTACTAAAATCCAAATTTGTAAGCAAATATTTTTTTAAAACAATATTTATATTTTTCTTCTTAATGAATAGGGTTATTACTGTCATATTTTTTTTCAATTATTTAATAAAATTACTGGAACTATAACTAAATTATTTCAAATATAACTATACATATCAAAATTATATAGATATGTACCTACAAAGCGCAGAGTAAATTTATTAGATCATAGCACTTTAGATTAAGGTCAAATTGCGTTGTATGTATTAAAGATACGCTTTCAAGGGACATCACGGCCACACGTTACTTTAAATGGTAAGACAAATGCAGTTGAAGGTCAAGGTCAAGAAATTATTTACATTTCCTCGCTCTGGTAGGTAAAGTCGCGGCGTTGATCTCCGTAACTCAATTTGCCATAGTTCAAATTTAAGCATAAAACGGAGAGATCTATTTGACACTAAATTCTACCTACTCTCCTATACATAAAATGCATATTTCTCTTTAATATATATACGTTAATAATACTATGTTACCCACATGTTTCTATGTATGTGAAGTTATTTTATTGTTTTGTTTACTAACAATGTTGTACTGCTTTAAAACGTGACCATTTTGTGTTTACTTCTTACTCACGAAAATAAACGTGATAAAAGATTTAAAATATGCATCTACATTTTTATATAGACATAAGATTATATAGACGTAAGCTTTAAGATTTTGTCATATTAAAAGCAAAAAATATTTAAAGTTAGTCTTCATCGTCTTAGAAATGTTTGAAGACCTAAGCCTGTGTTGGGACACTCTGTTTCTTGATTTTCACTAAACTCAACGCTTTGTCAAGCCAGAGCGAGAATGAAATTAAATTATTGAACCAAATGAGAATTGAACCCACAACCATTAAGTTCCAATGCGTCAATGACCGCTATACAGACTGGTACTATTACCTTCTCTTTCCTAATACCTAATACCTTCTTGCTATTAATGTATATACCTACGTAGTCAACAATGCAATTGCAAGTCTTAAATGTCAAAACAATGGAAAGATTTATAAAGGTAAAACACGTTTTATGCACAGAAGCTACTAAAATGTATATAGAAGATCCTTTTCTGCTAAATTTTCTCAAGTAAAAAATAAAAACTCGGTCAAGTGTGAGTCGAATTCACTCATCGATTACTGTATTATTTTTTATTGTAATCTATCGATTTGGTAATCGATATCGATCGAACTTTCTTTCACTATTTTTAATCGATATTATTATTAACATTAATATCGATAAAAAATAACGAATTAAAATTAAATAATTAATTATCTTAAATCCGGTCACTGATAAAAACAAACGAAGCATTTAGTTTCTGTTTTTAATTAACCTTATTTGCATAAATATTTGCATGAGTTTTGTGAGAAATATAATTAAAAAAAGGACAAAAACAAGATTTAAATTTGTGAATCATGTGTTGTGTGGGTGCTTTACCTAACTCTTTAGTAATTATTTTCTTAATTAAAATAGAATTAATTTTGTAATTATTATCATGAGCGTTGTTTTGTTATCGTTTTATTCTCTATGTAGAAAGTTGCATGGAGATAGCAATAATTGAAGGGCCTTGTCATATTAATATTTCAAACGAGAGACGATATATATATATATATATATATATATATATATATATATATATATATATATATATATATATATATATATATGTATATATTTATATATATATATATATATATATATATATATATATATATATATATATATATATATATATATATATATATATATATATATATATATATATATATATATATATATATATATATATATATATATATATATATATATATATATATATATATATATTCTATCTTCATTAATCGTAACCTTTAAAGAATGATTCAAGTTTTTTTACATTTTATCTTTTGTTTCCTGTATGGCGTAAAATTAGCAAACATATACCTATGCTCTATTTTGGTATCAAATAAATTATAATCTAAAACTAACATATGTCTGTCGATTATACTTTTTGTATGGGATAGAGGCTTCCCATTGTATATTGTCCCATATTTATTGTAATTACTCTATTTTTACATTTTCTTTATTTTCACTTAACAATGCACTTTCAAATTAGCCCAAAGTAACTTTATGAATATCGTTCTTCATAATAATTTAAGCTCTGCCAATTATAAAACGAGATATAAAGTAGCACACGAAATCAAATAACATGTTTTACAAAAATATGTTTAAAGTAAACGTGAACGTTTTAGAGCAAATCCTCTTTATAATACCTGCGAAAACTAAATGGCGTTAATGTCATCGATTTGTAGCTCTGTCAATTTTTTGGTAAGGGGAAACCTCGCTTGACTTTCGAGAACACAGTATCGAAGATACTGGAGGAAGGTCACACAAAAACGGTAAGGACTTCCCGGAGAGCATGTATGAAGAGGTTAATGACAGTGGACGAGGCGAGAGAGGTATGCAGGGACCTCAGCTTTTGGCGCTCAGTTCTCTCTGACTACTCCGCTAGGGATAAAATTGATGAAAGGTATGGAAGTTATTGTAAGGTATGTTAAGGTGCTAGTAAAGGTATGTGTCATCAATTTAACTCTAGCGTTTATCACAGAAAGATATTTTGGTGGAAACCGAATAAGTTTTATAATGAACACTATCCCAAGTTATACCTTATAACTAGACTACCTTAGTCTTCGTAATATTTTGATGTCGCACATTTAACCGATCTACCGCAGTTGTCTCACTTGCCTCACACGGTCATACTTCATCATCTATTTTTAGTATCGACTTCCATTTTCTTCATGCTATTCTTTTTACCAAAAATATACAGTTATAAAATATATGATTTATTTTGTTAACGCAAATTCATTTAAAATTTTATATAGAAATATATATTTTAACAGAATGTGTTGACATTCTGTCTTTTTTGTATAAGAGGCAAATGTGACTGACTGACTGACTATAGATAAAAATGGACCAAATTCTCACCAGGTAGAATTGGGGTCGCGACGGAATGGACAAAGTCGTTGGCAAAAGTTAGTTTATTATATGTATTTATGTAAAAATACTATCTACATACAATAAATGTGTTGTCTTTATTCAGAGTAATACCACAATATCTTCTGTCTCATTTCATAAAGTAATTTTGAAATAATTTGCTAATCTTAGTTGTCGAAGGACACCTCGTAATTGTCATTTGCTCAAGAATTTTTACACTTAAACATGATTGTATTATTTATTTAAGTATCAATTTGCTAGTAAAAGAACTATAAAGCGTATAAAGACATTTCAATATAATAATAATAATCTAAACATATATCGTATAAGCTAAGTGAAAGTGTTTTTAACCGAACTTCGTCATATATATGCCGCGATATCTTGTGTGTAGTCGTAAGTGACACCTGGGCATAACAATATCGTGTCGTTATCAAATTGAGAATTAAAAAAAAGAACTGTCAAATTAAATAATAAATAAAATTCGTTTCATTAATAAAAAATGTGTCAATAAAGCTATTTTAATTAAATATCAAATATTTTATTGATTTTTAAATAAGTGACATAATAAATTATTAAACATGAAAATATATTTGTCTCCATTGATTCGTCAATATGCATTAGTTGTGACAGGTAAGTTGTTTTTTTTTAAATATTTTAACTCTCCATCCCGCATTTTAAAGGGTTGTATTCAAACACTCCTTTTTTCTCTCTCGAAATGGTTTTGAACGCAAAATTATAATTTACAGTAATATTATAGAAATATTCATTGAAATTTATTAAATATAAAAATAAAAAATATATTTCTTTACATACTATAATTTAAATATTAATATATTATAACCATTCATTATATTTTCTATTTATTCTAAAAACTACTTGACACTGTTTTAAATTTCTACTCATACTACGACTATTGATGAATCAAAACGATAATATTATCGAGAAAATTTTGAAATTTCTGACAAAATAAGACTTTGACAGAATTAAATAAGAGGTTAAAAAATTTTTGCAATAATATGAAAATATAACATAGTAAAATTATCTAGTAATATAGTAAAGAAGATTATAAGATATAGTATAGATAAGATACATATAATCATACATGCATACTTTAATTGTTTACTTTGTAACAATATTTGATTGGGAGCAGCGAGACAAGTGTCTTTTGACTACTTACTGGGAAATCTCAGCGCTAATAATCGATATATAAATTTTTAAGAAATAAAGAATATTTTTTTCTATTATATAAATGTTTAGTAGCTTAAAATTGATATAATATATTATATATATTATTAATATATACTATGTTATATAATTAAAATATATATTTTGTAGTTACAAATATATATATATATATATATATATATATATATATATATATATATATATATATATATATATATATATATATATATATATATAACTTATTATTATAACTTAACTTAAATTTATTTTATTTTGATAGTACAATCAATTTGCCATATCTTTTTCCAATTTTCGTAACAAGGAACTATAAAAACAATATTATGCACTTTTTTAATATTATTATAGTCAACGATTTCATGTATTTATATATTTGTTTTATTTTTCTACATTTAATAAAAAAAACAAACTTAATTTAAATAAAATAATATAAATATTCAAACCAAGCGATAGTGACAGTATTGTGGGGATCATTCAACCAATTATTACAATTAATTAAGTGAAATAAAAAAAACTGTATATATGTTACGTACGAGATATGTATACGCTAATTAAAAAATGTAAGCAATTACTTCTAGGATTTTATAATTGTACATAAATCATATGATTTTGCGAGGAATTATCCGTACAGTATTTATACATAACATATTACGTAAAATAAATAATTAATGACGTTATATCTCAGTTATTTTGCAAAATTAAACTTCCACCACTAACAATATAAATATATACTAAAAATGAACTAGTTAAAATCGCAGGGTCTGCTGTAAACACAACGGTTTGTGGATCGATTCCCATGAGGGGATGATGGAATATTTTTATCTCCATTTTCTTCTCTCTGGCAACTAGGCCAGCGCGGCGTTAATTTCCGTCAATTAACACGGAATGCATGGAATATGGGGAAAGCGGGGAACGGAGTGTCTTAACTAGGTTGAGATGAAGCGTGAATATTGTTTTCAAAGATATAAAAATATCAATATAGTGGAACGTACCTCAAAATATAAAATAAAATCGTATTGATTGTTAAAGCTTATCTACGCATTTTAAGCTTATGATACCCCTCTAGATTAAATATAGAAATATTCTTCTTTTACCAAGCACTGTCCCGGCGTACTTGCCAAGGTGTGCTACTCGATTTAATCGACTTTATTTTATATTAATTTTATGCCTTATATATGTAAATCTCATATATATCTAGTTATATATTTTATAGATCTACTAATTTAACATTATCTAAAAACAAAAAAATTGGATATCTTTATTCATAGGCATAGGTATGCAATTTGCTTACAAAAATTTATTAATATTATGAAGATAAAGATTTTATTTAATTGTATGCCCTTATTACAGGGAGAACTTGGATTTTTTTTTGTTCGTGTTTCGACGGTTCGCGGGTTCGATTCCCACTCTAGGATATTGGATTATTTAATTTCCTTTTTCTCGGCTCTGGCAACTAGGCACGCACTGCCTTGAGTTCCGCCAACACGCAATTCCTCGAAGGCAACCGCCTCCCTCTGTTTTTCCATAAAAAAAATAAAAACAAGATAAAAAAAAATAAAGGACCGTCGTGGCGCTGAGGCGCAACGTCTGCCTGTAACGCGACGGTTTCTGGGTTCGATCCCCAGTCGGAGAAGATGGATTTTACTATTTCCATTTTCTTCGCTCTGGCAAACTAGGCAAAGCGCGGTGTTGAGTTCCGCCACTCAACACGCAATGCCTCGAAAAAGGTGGAAAGTGGGGACGGAGAAAGCAGGAACTAAACAACGGAGTGTCTTCACACTAGGTTCAAATGGTTCCTGCAGTTCCCTCTGCCTACCCTGCCATGTGCGGGATAAAGCGTGAAGCTAAAAAAAAAGAAAAAAATAAAATAAAAACTATTTTTAAAATTTGTATATTGAGTAGTAGAATTCTCGAAATTCTTCATATTTATAGCAAAAATTCCCCAAACATAACTTAAGTGAAGAAAAAATATCGCATCACTTAAGTTTTTTATTTTAATTGTAATAAATAAACTTCTAGGCAATTTAATGTACCTGTAATTCTAGTAACATTACACTGGTCGAGAAGTTCTGTTTTATTGTTAAAATAATATATATATATATATATATATATATATATATATATATATATATATATATATATATATATATATATATATATATATATATATATATATATATATATATATATATATATATATATATATATATATATATATATATATATATATATATTATATATATATATATATATATATATATATATATATATATATATATATATATATATATATATATATATATATATATATATATATATATATATATATATATATATATATATATATATATATATATATATATATATATATATATATATATATATATATATATATATATATATATATATATATATATATATATATCTGGTTTCGTTATTTGAAAATACACGCATTTGACTAACTGCACGATGTAAAGGAGAGTAATGTATTTGTGTTTATGTTTGTTCTTTTCTATGTCACGTTGTAAAGACTAAACTTTTTGACCGATTGATTGATTAAGGACTTAAAATATTCACGCTTTATCCTGTATATAGCAGAGTGGGCAGCGGGAACTGCAGGAACCGTAGGAACACAATGCTAAGATGTTACTCGATTTCCACTTTTAGATTTTCGTTTCTTTCACGTTTAATAGCGGAACTCAACGCCGTGCTCACTTAGATCTCTCTGCCCGAGTGGGAATCTAACCTACAAATCAAAACAAATCGTTGTATTTACAGACAGACACTGTACCTCCTAAGCCGGCACTATAGTATACTATATACTTATATTTTAACCATGTCATATTTGTTTCTTGTGTAACTTGATCAATCATTATAATTATTTAACATCAATTGTTATGTTTTTCCTTTTACTATTATATTTATATATCTTTATATCTTTTGCTAATTTATTACAATATTTACAATAATCGTATAAATAACATAAATATACATTTTTAATAATCACAAGAACAATTTACAACATACGTTTAATAAGCAAAAAATGATGAATAGCGTGTACATTAAAAGGACAACGCATTACGTGATCTACGACTACGTGTTCTTAGCGTTTACCTTGAATTAACGGTTGCATCCAATCCATCGCTTAATTTATTTATTTATTTAATAGGCTAGCCAACGTAACATACAATGTTACCTATCACAAATCATATAAGTTATAATAAAAAAGCAAATTACATTGTATATCACACTTACAGGCTAGCTCAACATGATTAGAAAAAAACATGTATTTCTAATCAACAACCCTACACAAAGTTAAATACAATATAAATAATAAAAACTACGTACATTAACGGAAAGCGGGGACGAAGAAAGCAGGGACTAAGCAACGGAATGTCTTAACACTAGGTTCCCATGGTCCCTGCAGTTCCCTCTGCCTACCCTGCTATGTGCGGGATAAAGTGTGAAGCTAAAAAAAAAAACTAAAACTAATAAAGGCACATTAAAAATCAAAACAAACAATATCTAAATTAATTAAAAAACATAATATTTAAAAGTAGTAAATACTTATACTTATTTTATAAAAGAAAATAATATGTTGGGTGTACGTGCTAATGTCATAAAGTATTAGACAATTTTTATCATAAAAAAGCTAACTTAAATATTACTCACTAAATATTTTACGGTTCATTATATTGAAGAAAATAAAATTGTTTTATTATTAATTGTAATATAAAAATTATTAGTTTATTTATAAACATATATATTTATAAAAGGCAAGCTGATAGAAATAGTGTTATATGGGCACTTTTGTGTTATATTCAGTTTATCAATGTTTATATCAGGTGCAAGTAAAAATGAAATATGTTGTAAGAACGAAAGTTTGTGAAATTTCACATTTTTGATGATGTAGGACTCTTATATAGTCCAAATTTTTTCCAATATATAGCAAATAGTTATCATAAAATCATACCTGTGATACGTAAGTGGTTAAAAGTATGTTAAAATTACATATAAAGAAAATTTTTTTTTGAAAACCGTATACAAATGTCTTATACAGTATAGGTATGTCTATTTCGTAAGAATAATACACAGTAACCAAATAAATATATTTAAAAATAGTTTAAGCAATATAGCAAGTGATTCTTCATATATATAGTATAAAAAATAAAACAATAAAAAGAAAAATTGATAATATGTTACTTATGGATATAGGTACCTTAAAAAGATTTTACGACGTTGAGTTCCGCCACTCGACACGCAATGCGTCGAAAAAGGCGGAAAGCGGGGACGGAGAACGCAGGGACTAAGCAACGGAGTGTCTTAACACTAGGTTCCCATGGTCCCTGCAGTTCTCTCTGCCATGTGCGGGATAAAGCGTGAAGCTAAAAAAAATAGATTTTGAGAATTTAAGACATTTTAAATTTTGTTTATTATGAAAAATAAATAATGGAAACGAAACTGTTGTAAGCAATACGAGTAATTTTGTGTACATATACGAGTATTATATAGATAGTATTGACAAAGACGTCACTGTCATATACGAGTACACCTTGTATAATTGCATTATAAGTATATAATTTATATTTATATCTTAAAAGCTATAATATAAGTATTAAATTTTAACGAGCTATAAGCGAATTTCGGGATTTGTAATTTGATGAAAACATCAATTTAAATAATAAAAATATACTTTAGTAACTGTGACGATCAATTATAAGTAATTTAATCAATTAAGGCAGACGTAAATTAATCGATTATTTAAATGAACATAGAATTTTAAACAATAATGATATTAGCAAATAGTTGTTATCACTTTATTTTAATTTATTCTATTCTTATATATCTGTATTAAATAGGATTCACGGTTGCTGCAATTCCCTCTGCCTACCCTGCCATGTGCGGGATAAAGCGTGAAGCTAAAAAAATGGTTAAAAAAATTTTGTTAATTTGACACTGTCCCTCGCGCGTAGCTGGGTAGACAGTAGCCGTAGGAACTATAGGAATCTAGTGTTAAGACACTCCGTTCCCCGCTTTTCGCCTTTCGAAACTTAATTTATAATTTTCCCGAGTCGAAATCCATCCCACGAGACATCATGTTTATGTGCATAGAGGCATTACGACGATCCTCAATATAATGTGATGTTTTAAAATAGTTATATAAATGATAATGATTCACATATAAAAATATATATAATATATACTTGTATTTATATAAATAATGTCTGAGAATTCATATTACAAATGTTTAAATGAATAATCGTATAGTTCTTGCAGGAGTATCCCTTGGGGGGTCACTTGTAAAATTAATAAAATTGCGTCAAAAATCTCTCTTAGACCATCGTGACATAATGGATAACCTCTAATTTTAAGCTCGATATCAATAACAACTAATGTCCCTAATTTAGATACGAAGTGATAAAATAAAATCAGTAATTAGGTATCATTATTAAAATTTTAACACAGAAATATCTTATCACAATTCTTTTAAAGTGTCAAGTAGAACATTCACACATGGAGACCTATTGTAAAAGTGTTCACACTGGTTCAATAAATACTTAATTGTGCACTCGATGCACTCCATGCACTCGATGCAATCATGTTAAAGACACAGTTCGTTTCAATTATCATTCTCTATAGAGATATATCGACAATTTATAAACATAATTAATTTTCTTTGTAATTTTAAAGTGGTATCTTAATGAAACAGTATAACAGAGTTATAAGTTGTTATAATATTACATAATTCGAAGTGAGGACCGTTGTGGCGCAAAAGCGTAAACGCGACGGTTTGTGGGTTCGATTCCCACTCGGAGAAATAGATTTTTCTATTTCCATTTTCTTCGCTCTGAAAACTAGGCAAAGCGTGGCGTTGATTTCCGCCATTCAACACGCAATGCCTTGGAAAGGGCCGAAAGCAAGGGCTAAGCAACGGAGTGTCGTAACACTAGGTTCATATGGTTCCTGCAGTTTCTTCTGCCTACCCTGCAATGTACGGGATAAAGCGTGAAGCTAAAAAAAACAATAAAAAGATCTTAGGTCAACAGGCCTTCATTCACGGTTGCACAAGTCACTCGTCTTGCATTAAATGTAATACGCAAATAAGTTTTATAATGCTTTTTGTATGTATGATTATATATATATATTCATATATATATATATATATATATATATATATATATATATATATATATATATATATATATATATATATATATATATATATATATATATATTATATATATATATATATATATATATATATATATATATATATATATATATATATATATATATATATATATATATATATATATATATATATATATATATATATATATATATATATATATATATATATATATATATATATATATATATATATATATATATATATATATATATATATATATATATATGTATGATGAAATATATATATTCATATATATATTTCATCATACATACAAAAAGCAAGCTATATTTTTGTCTAACTATCATTTTAGAAATTGATATTTAAAAAAATTCTTAAGAGGCAGATAGACAAAAAAACAAAGCGAACATTTAATTATCATTGCTTATCATTAATAAATTTATAATAACAAAATATTCCTCTCGGAACAGGTTTATTACTTAAATTATTTAAGACATGATATAATTTACTAAACTTGTTTTGTTATAGCCACTGTAATTTTGTTTTTATTAATTTATTTAATTTTGTAGCTAAAGGAAGTCAAGTGATACGACATTTAATTTTAACAATCCTAAGCGGCCTTGCTTGTAAGGCGCCTCTATAGATAACTCCCACAAAGGGCTTATTCTCACAGTTTCACTTCATCTCGCTAATAGCAGGGTAGGTAGTGGGAACCGCAGGAACCGTGGAAACCTAGTGTTAAGACACTCTATTCCACGCTGCCCGTCTTTTCGTGGCACTGCGTGTTGAGTGGCGGAACTCAACGCCGCGCTTTTGCGCAGTGGCCAGAGCAAAGAAAATGAAAATGAAAAAATACATCATCTCCGAGTGGGAATCGAACCCACAAACCGTTGCGTTTACAGGCAGACGCTGCACCACGACGGCCCTTAATCTCAATCAATTATATTTATTTAAAAAATAATATATACAGCAGTTCTGTATTTATTTGCATTTATTTATTTATTTTTTGAGGATTTGGATTTCTTTATTTTTTGAGATTTTGCACAGATATCTACAATATACACAGATAATAAATAGGGTCAGTAATAAACAATACATTTACATAGATGTTAGCTTATACTGTAATATTATTATATTTAGTATATTTACACAAAAATTTAGACAAAGGACTAACAAAGATTGAACATTACACAAACATTAACAAACATTGAACATTAAGGGGGCGAGGGACTTTTAGACGGGGACATCACAAATGGGGCGAGCTAATTTGAGACAAGAGAAAAGGATATGGGCAGGGGAACCATTGTCTAGGCCATATTCACACAGTGAATGGTCCCTGACCCTGATCTTGGCCAGATGAATAGGTGTACATGCAAGTCCAAGGCGTAAACGACAAATTGTTAAAATAACTTTCCGTTCTGCAAATTTTTGAGAGTAAAACCAAGATCGCTTTGGGATATCAGGTTAAAGAAATGCACAATATTTTCCTTTCTGGGATTTTGTTGAATCCCAATTTAGACCAGGACTTATCCAAATGAGTTCTTGCAAGAGACAACAGACCATGAGCCGAATTAACAAAATGTTCCAAGGTACCACACTGGACAGCTAATTTAGCACGAGAGTCTGCAGATTCGTTCCCACTGATTCCAGGATGGCCTGGAATCCAAACCAGATTAATATTCAAACCCTTGAGATGACATGATTATATTTCTTCACGAATCCTTTACACAATTGAAGATCTTAATTTACTCTGAAACGGGTTACCCTTTATAGCCATTAAGTAGCTTAGTGAGTCAGTAAAAATAACAGTTTGTTTCGTTAAACAAACTGTTATTAGTCCCATAACGTTTTATAGGACTGTTAGTCCCATAACGTTTTATGGGACTTTGAGAACAGGATTGCTTCTAATAAAGCAACAGTCTTACCTGTAAACACTGAGGAATCGAGGGGCGTTTGAATTGTAAAATAATTTTGACTTTTGAAATCCAGCAAGCTGCACGAACACAGCCTTCTTCTGAAAGCTTTGACGCATCAGTGTAGATGTGTAAGTAAATCAAGCATTTTTAATTAACTGCCCTTAGAAATGTTGTAATAGTGCCCGGATCACCCTTAGTCAAGCCAAGATCTGTGGAGATATGTGGGAAATAAGCCAATCCATTGTACGGTGTACAATACGATGGATTACAAGGAAAACGTGACAGAGGATTTGGAAGATTAGTGAACTTAAGGAAGCTATTAAGCAGGAATGGTAAAGGCTTATTACGAGGTAATAGGCCAGATAGCTCAGTTAGCTTAGATCAAAGAGGATGGGACGAAAGCTGCAGCATTTTACCCACAAATCAATCTGCAAGGATTTGGCAGGGGGGATCAACACATTCCACTTGAATTGCGTTAGTAGCAGTAGATTTCATTGCTCCTAGGATGATGCGCAGGCATTTGTACTGAATACGATTAAGTTTTTCTGTGGCTACTTTTTTGAATTAGTCCAGAACAAATAATGCGTAATCAATTTGACTAAAGATAAGAGCACCGTACAGAAGCTTTTGAGTATACGGGTGCGCACCCCACCACACACCAGATACAGCTCTTAAGGGTTAGTGTTAGTGCCTTTTTCGTATTTTTTACTGAGATATCCAGCGCGTGCAATTCCGTTCAGTAGTTTATCGAGTACTATGCAAGGAAATTTCACATTATCCGTTACCTGAATAGGAGTACTATCACATCTAAAGTGAAGCTTCTGTTATATTACGCGTTAGCTCACACGTATATACAATATGGGCTTGAGTGTTATGGGCGAACTTACAAAACTTATCTTACTAATATATATAATTTACAAGTGAAAATAAAAAAAATGTAGCCTCCAGTAATATACTACGTAAATATGAGGATAATAAAGAAGATCTTTTGAAATTTTACAAAATTTTATCTGTACATAGCCTGTTAAAGTATAATTTATTAAAAAAATACTATTTTTGTGATGAATTTAAGATTCCCATTGAACATCCTGTATGTACACGATCAGTCACTAATAACCGGTTGCGTACGACACGAGCTAACAATACTTACGGCGAACGCATTGCTGCTTACCTTATTCCAAGATTAATCAATAAAATACCCTTAAGCTTATGTAGTACTAGTTCAAAAGACAATATTAAAGCCAAGCTAAAATATTATTTTTTAAATAATAGTTTGTAATTTTTATTAAACTATTTCTTTACAAACATTAAGTAACCATGTAATTTAATTTATTTTATTTAATGTAACATAATTTTTATTTAATTTAATGCATTTTATTTAATTTAATGTAACATCAACACAAACCAGTTCAGGTTTTTATGATGTTCTGTATCCCCATAGTAATGTACCAAATTGTAATATGATAATAAATAAATAAAAAAAAAATTACTTAATATGAAAATTTAAAGTACTTATAAAACCACTGATCAAGATAGTGCAAAGCAGAATTTAAGCGAAAAGTTATGTCCTCTACAGAGTTTGAGCTGTAATAAAGGACGATGTCATCAGCATACTGAAGGATGTTACAAATATTATTAACAGCTAATTCAAAGTCATATATATATAAATGTTATACAACAGAGGACTATGAGCGGAACCCTGAACCTTTCCAGACGAGTCTGGAGGGTACAGTAAGAAGCGAGTGTTTAACAGATACCGTACGGCCGGTTACCAAATTACAAATGAAAAGATTCATCCTCATCGGAATACTCAGTTGTTACATTTTCTGCCTGAGCAAAGGAAGATTGACATTATCATAAGCAGATGCAACATCTAGGAAAACACCCACCAAATACTCTTATTTGGCAAAAGCTCGTCGAATGTCTGTAGCAAAAATACTGAGACTATCTACCGTACTAAGCCCCTCTCTAAAGCCAAACTGAGAGGGAGCTAAGATATTTCTGCTTTGCAATATCCATTCTAATCGATTTTTCAAAAGCCGTTCAATATTTTTTGCTAATGTAGATGATAGCGCAATGGGTTTGAGAAGAATCCGAATCCGCAAGAATCCGGATCAAAAGGACATTTTCCAGGCTTAAGGATAGGGATAACAAACTGGGATTTCCATGAACTGGGAATATTGCCTGATTGAAATATATTATTAATTAAATTCAAAAAGAAAAATTTAGAGTCTTCATTCAATTATATTATTAATGAATATGGGACACCGTCTTCTCGCCTGGATAATTATGACATAACAAAAATGATGAAACGTGAAAAACACTTTCCTTTGACATTTAAACGTCAAATGCGGAAACTTAATGTAGAATTACAATAATTTGAAAGAAATATCGATTATCAATATAATTTATTTTTTGATGACTTTAAAACCTGAAATTTGTCATTGCTTATAAGATTTAACTTTTGAGAAAGCATCCTACTCTAATTTTGAGCATAACATCAAAGCGATCATATAACAAAAAAGTATCCACAAAATTACTAACTGATGATTGTTTATAATAAAAAAAACCTCTCGGAGCAGTTTTAATACTTACATTATTTAAAACATAATATAATGAACATTTGTACAAAAATTTAATTTAAAATTTGTACGGAACCCTCAGCGCACGAATACCACTTGCGTTTGACTGATATTTTCTTACTTTAGTTGACATATTAAAATACAAGAAGCTGTAATATAAATACCATATATTCCATAACAAAATAATATTGGCGAGTATTATTTTTAATTACGTCAAAATTATTTATGGTCTACCAATAATCATTATTAACATCTATTTATTTAAAATAAACGATCACAACTTCTTTTAAACATTTAATAAAGTTGTAAATAGTATAATAAATTATGATAATTACATTATTATGCAAAACAGGTTGCTGTCTGCTACTTCGTTTGAAGAACTAAGAGACTTAAGAGTTTTACATTCATTCTTTTATATAGTTTCAGTTGTCTGTCAAATTGTCAGTATTTTAAGATATGAGGTCATTGAGGGAGAGTAGAGAGTTTTTTTTATATTATACAATGGCAAACGAGAAGAAGGGCCACCCGAGAGGATGTGGATGCGTTGCCAACATATCTAGAATGGTTATTCTACCTATATCTAAACTATGCTGATTGTACACAGATCCATTCGTATTTCTTCGATTTGTGCCTGGTTCGAGCCTGCGGCGTTTTGATTTACAAATACTGTTTCTTTCTTGACACTGGATCGGCACATAGTTAGATTTATTTGAGTAACACTTAAACCCCCATTTAGGGGTATCCGGAACTCTCACTAACCTGACGAAACACAGCAGCATTGATATGTTGCTGTTTCATACACGGTATTTTGTGAGAGAGGTAATTACTCGGTTTAAGCCTGGCCCTTTTGAGCTACTGGTGTTAGCGTAGCTTGGCTCTAACACTATTGATAACGGAAGACTTTTGTGTATTCTGTTAAGCTATTTTTTTAAATTTATATATAAATTAATTATCAAGCTATTATACTGTGATTTATTTGTATAGCCTTGAAATATTTAATTATATCGTTTTGCTTTAAAAATATGTGAAATTGATTCTTTCCATTGATTATTTATGGAAATGGTTAAAATTAGCTACTGTAATATTCAATCTTTTATGTTCTGGTTTAAAATATTTAAAGAAAACATATAAAAATTAGAACGCAGCGGGACTTGAACACGCGCCCTCATGCGAAACGTGCAAGCGCTCTCACCACTAACCCATGCGTTCTTCATCACGCCGCGTCGAAATTCTTATAAGGTTTATACAACTTATTTCGTTGTTAACATCTCAGTAGGGAGAGGTCGTCGATCTACAGTGATGACATTGATACTAAAGCCTTTGTCCGCGAGTCCCACTTGCACTTGACGGTTTTTTTTAATTTATTATTGTAATCACAGACGTATCAAGCGATTTAAGACTTAACTCAAAACTAATCCACGAAATTCTATGTAAGATAGTTCTTTTTACAATTGAAATGAGATTGAAGAACACTATTTTAAAAATATTAGATTTCTTATAGACAAATTGTCGACAGTATACACGACTAATCCGGTAAAAATGATTGGTGTTCCTTAATTTAGACCGGATTACTTGCTTTACTCTAGTTCATCATAGTATTAAAGGTAAATCATGATTATGAGCTCTCTACAACGCTTTAGGTCCAATATAAACCATGGAGTGCCAACTTCTTCTTATTTGAAATGGATATAAACTGCTAAAATCAAAGATCTTATACAATTAGACATATACGCTAGATCCTAAGTGTAATAAAATTTTTTTTTTTACTTTTTATTTATTTATTTATTTAAGTATTAGTGTTACCAATACAAAATCAATAATTCAAGGTGCAATCATAAACTCATTCGAGTTTTACCGTGCACCAGCGTCGTTAACGTTAAACATTTATATTATTAAGGACCAGTTTCACTGCTTATAAATAAAATTTCATATTGTTAGCTGACAATTAACGCTGTTTACCAGATACAGGATACTATATTTTTTTTCTTTACCACTTATCTCTCCGATTAAATATCCGATAGACAAATTTACTAGCTATTTAACAATAGACAGAACGGCAACAGCGCAAAACTGCGATTTTTGCGTTTGGTTCCTACAATGTAAATTTTAAAACAATATTTAAATTTTAGAAATAATTTTTATAACTTAATTAATACAATGCTTTTTATTGAAAATAATCCACGTCACCTTGTTTTTGATATTTTCAAGGCTAAATTTAGTATTGCAGAACGAAAATAGCAGTGATTGTACTATTTGATATATAAATTCCAAACGAATAAAGAAACCCATAAAGAAATAAAACACAAGTGTCACTTTTGATAAAAGTGAAGTGTTCTGATAGAAGTGTAAGTTCAATTTTTCCATGAATTGGTATAATTTTGCAAAATTCAAAAATTTCTTCGTTGTTATTAATATTGTCTTTTATATTATTTGGGATTATTTTTGTCAATATACGTAATTGTAAGCAGTATATTTGATCCAAGTATGTTTTGAACGTTATTCCGTAGCTTGACAATCCAAGATATGACCGATTTAACCACTTGTACGGTAATAAAAGCGTTTTATATGGTACTTTATGTTTCACTAGACAACATTTTGAAAGTATTCCTCTTAGTTTGTCACATACCCGGTTAATGTGCATTTTCCAGTTTAGCCTACTGTATACAACCATTTCTACATAAGTATGACTGTCTACAAATTCTACTTCTTTACACTCACATGCTATAACATTTTAATGCAAGCAGTCATGGCTATGTACAATAAGTTCTGGTTTAAGGGAGCTTCTGTTATGGCTAGTGCTGATGTACATTAATTTGGTTTTATCAGCGTTGAGTACTAATCCAACATCATGTGACCATTGGGTGAGTATATCAAAGACATCCTGCAGTTGAATTAGAGCCTCTGTAATATTACGTCCAGCAGATATTGAGACAAGTATCATCTGCGAACTGAAACATATCACTTCTTTTGATTGCATTAGTCAAGCTATTCACGTAAGTGATGAAGTGTAGAGGACCAAATACTGAGCCCTGTGCCATACCTTCAATCAGATTTATCATGCAACTGTTTGATCCTTAAATTATGTTTTCTGTTACTAAGGTCATTATTACACCATGCAAGTAGCTTTCCTCTGATTCTGCTATCACTGAGCGATTGTAACAATTGATCATATCTTAGCATATCAAATGCCTTATGACTTATGACTTATGACTTAGTATAGTATACTATGATGAACTTAATTATATTATAATATAAATATAATTTCTGTTACAGTTAACTTTGCTGTATTAACAACAGGAGCTAGTTTGTCTTGGTCTTCACCCTCACTTGTAAAACTACGCAATGCCACAGAGACACCATTGTCGAGACCTGTTACAGAAGAAGAGGGTTCTTGGATTGTATCTGGAGGGTATTTGATAGGGACATTCAGTAAGTCTCTAATGCTTTATATTACCGTATTAATTAGTTTATATTTGTTTATTAACAAGAAGGTTGTTATGCCATCGTAGCACAGAGGCAGTGTCTGATTGAAGATTCGAAGGTTGTAAGTTCAACGTAGTGGCTTGCGCAAGCGGTGCTGTACCGTGTCATATGGGTGAAGAGGATTTATATATTTTTATTTTTAATATGCATTTAAACATTTCCGTAAACGAAAGGAATTTAGATTATAATACGTCTCCATGATTTTTTTTTCATATGAAATATACACCATGAACATGGGTACAATTTCAAGTAAGAGACAAGTTTGTATCATTGTTTTTTATTTGGCTTCGATTCCCAGTCAGAGAAGGTGGGTTTTATTATTACCATTGTCTTCGCTCTGACAACTAGACAAAGCGCGGTATTGAGTTCCGCCACTCAACACACAATGCCTCGAAAAGGCGGTAAGCAGGAAATGGAGTGTCATAATACTAGGTTCCCACACTTCCTGCGGTTACCATTGCCTATCCCGTAAATAACCATGGTAAATGAGTAAATAACCATGGTATAGCATTCATTTCTGGTTTTCTTGTAAATATACTACGATTAATATTGTGAATATATGGTACTATCATAGAAATATGTTACACGTTTGCACTAATAATTAAATAAATAAATTAAGAAAAAATAGGTTTGACAACAAGGTAAACGTATTTTAACCTATTCATTCATTCATTCTTGCAAACAGAGTACAATGGAAACTAATACTGGATTTAAATTTAATTTTCATAATCATTTCAGCTAACCTCATAGGTGGCATGTTTGTTGACAAAATTGGTAGAAAAAACTGCGTGTTGTTGGCAGCAGTGCCAAAACTTGTTATGGCTATAGTATTAATTTTTGCCAACGAAGTATGGATCTTCATATTGTGCAGAGCATTGATGACAGTAGCTGACGCGTTTGTTTTGGCTGTCGTACCTATATACGCTTCTGAGATTGCCAGTGTGAGTATTTAAATTTATATTATGATTAAATGGATGACTTTGTACAAAGTCTTTATAGATGTTTTTTATAGTTTTACGCTTTATCGCGCTCAAAGTAGATCAAGCTAACTGATTAAGCTATCTGTTCTGAATAGAATTTTGGTAGCAAACTTCGGGGCCGTCGTGCCGCAGAGGCGTAACGTCTACTAGTAAACGTGACCGTTTGTGGGTTCAATTCCCGCTTGAGGAATCTGGATTTTTCTATTTCTATTTTCTTCGCTCCGCCACTCAACACACAATGCCTTGAAAAGGCGGAAAGCGGGGACTAAGCAACAGAGATGCTTAACACTAAGTTCTTATGGTTCTTGCAGTTCCATCAGCCTATCCTGCCATGTGCGGGATAAAGCGTGAAGATATAAAAAAAATCAGGGCATTTCCATCCAGTCTAGGCAGTGAATCCATTGAATGATAAGAATTTCTCTCTCTCTTCTTATTAGCCTAACCTGGGTAAAAAATAAAATGTTGGGCAAACCATAATGGGCAATTAATACAGAGGCTACCTTTTTTTAGCTTTGTAACAAAATAAAATTATTGTAAACTTTTTAAACAATAATAAAAGTAATATTTTTTCCTTTCAGAAAGAACATCGTGGTTCTCTAGGAACATTTCTGCAGCTGTTTTCTTCACTGGGAATAGTGTTTACTCTCTCCGTCGGACCATTCCTGTCATATAGGATATTTAGCTTCGTGTTTGCTGGAGTAATTACACTCTTTACTTTTCCATTGTTGGCATTACCTGAAACGCCGTTTCATATGTTTTCAAAAGGTAAAAAAAGGAATAAAATTTTATATAAGACTTTTATTGAATATGTATTTTTTTGTTTCTTTTTGATATGGTAAAACATGGTAGGTAGAGAAAATCGCAAGAACCGTGGGAACCTAACGTTAAGACACTTCGTTCTCCGCTTTCTTCTGCATGTTAAGCGGCAGAGTACAACGCCGCGCTTTGTCTAGTTACCGAAACGTAGGAAATGGAGACGCCTCCTTCTCGAGTAGGAATCGAACCAACAAACCCTCGCGTTTACAGGCATAATTTTTAAGCATGTATATTTCACACTCATAACGTTTTTATATGTTTTATCATTTTTTAAGCTTCGTAGTGAATTAGTATTTAAGGTCACGTGGGTTTGGCTCCCACTAAGCAATCCATTATACATCATCCCTCACGTTGTTTAGTCGTCTATCCGTTATTTGTGTCCGATTTGTTTTGAACGTTAAAATGCCATAATCACCTATTTTGATATATAAAAAACGTATATTTTTATATTATCTCTAACATTATTTCTTAAACATATCAGAAAGTAAACAATATGTATGTGAATTGTAAAAGTAAACAAAACTTTTGAAATTAACATCTTCACTAAAAATACGGCGCAGAGGCGCGTCTGCCTGTAAACGCGACGGTTTGAGGGTTCGCTTCCCCGTCGGGGAAGGTGGAATTTTCTATTTCCATTTTCTTCGCTCTGGAAACTAGGCAAAACGCGGCGTTGAGGTCCGCCACTTAACACGCATTGCCTCAAGAAAGGCGGAAAGTGGGGACGGAAAAAGCAGGAACTAAGCAACGGAGTATCTTAACACTAGGTTCATATGGTTCCTGCAGTTCCCTCTGCCTACCCTGCAATATGCGGGATAAAGCGTGAAGCTATAAAAAAAGTAAAATAAAATAAAACTAGAAATATTCAAGTCAAAAGTTGCTAACACATACACAGTTTTTGAATTAAACTTTATTTGATATTTATTTCAATGTGGCGAATTTTATCGTCATTAAAAACGTCGCAATTTTGGCGCTGCGACTGACTGACGGAGTATCTTCCAATCTTCACATGAATAAAAAATTGCATTGTATGCGTTTTTCTTAGTATATAATGTAATACGAGTGAACTCAAAAAATAAACTTGAAACAAAAATAATGAAATAAATTATTACAAAAAGGCAAAAAAGTGTATAGGTACAACTATCGAAAATTATTGAAATAGAATATATATACATGCGTTGGTTATTTCAGGTCGTGTAGATGAAGCTATGAAAGTACTCACAATGATCCGTGGCTCAGAAGTCATAGCCAAACAAGAATTAGAAGAATATAAAGCAGCAAGCAATAAAACAGAAGAACGTGTGGACAAACTAGCTTTATTCAAAAGCAAGCCGTTTCTAAAAGGACTATTTCTTGGCATCGTCATTTCCGCCGGAAGTCAATTGATTGGATCGAATGCAGTTAATTTTTACTTGCAAACCATTTTGGAATCGACAAATACTAGTGTGCCTTCCGAAATAGCTTCAGTTATTATTGGATCTATACAAGTTTTGGCAAGTTTTTCTACGACATTAATCATGAATTCGTTTGGTAGGAGGCCTATATTGTTGACTTCACTTAGTGGATATTTCCTAGGGATGGTAAGTATATTAAATTATATATTTTTTTCTAGCTTTATGTTTAATTTCCGCTAATGGTAGGATAGGCAGAGGGAATCGCAGGAACCTTAGGGACTTAGTGTTAAGATGCTTCGTTCTCTACTTTCCACCTATTTCGAGGCATTACGTGTTGAGTGGCGGAACTCACTGCCGCGTTTTGCCTAGTTGCCAGAGTGAAAAAAATGAAAATCCATCTTCCCCGACTGGAAATCGATCCCACAAACCGTCCGCGTTTACAGGCAGACGCTACACTTCTGCGCCACGACAGTCCTAATTATTGGTTATTTATTATATCCTAACTTACTTATTTTACAAATGTAAAAATTTACGGAACGGATTTACATGAAAATTGGCAGTAATATAATTCATAAATCAGAGTAATACTATGTACTACAGTTTAATAAAAAAACTGTTTTAGCAAAAAAAGATTCGACGAAGCAAAAGCTGTGGTGGAAGCCTCCTTTTAAGCAATCAGAGCTAATGTTAGGAGATCTCGCCTTTCCAAAACAAATTCTAAAATATCTGTATTTTGTATCAAAATATAATAGAATATAATGCAAAAATTAATACATACAAGATAAATAAATGCAATCGTCTTACTAATTATTAAATAATATGTTCGGGAGAACCGGAACATTATATTTTTATAATTTTTCCTCGAATTTAACACTGAGCAAACCAAAATATATATAGTATATCTGATTTTGCCTTTTAGATGTAAAAAATTTGAAAAACGACGTTCAAAATAATGAGTAATATAAAAAAGAAGGGAATATTTAAGTATGCTCATACATCTCTTGCAAAAAATATTATGTTTTTTTATATGCAATATATATTTTCTTGTACTATTTAAACTTATATCCGCGTAAAATGAAACTTTGTTATCTCGCTACAAGCTAACAAACTTGCCATTTATATATTACTCTAGGTATCTTTACACTTCGACTGACATTAAAAGACAAAAGAATGTAATAACATTTATTTATACAGATGGATAGGCATCGTACAACTAGAGATAACTGCTTTTGAACACTTATTTGAAAATATATTAATTACTTATCTTTATTTTAAAATAATTAAAAATAATATAGGATTGTCGTGGCGTAGAGCCAAAGAGTTGCTTGTAAACGCGATTGGTGGGTTCGGTTCCCACTTGGGGTCAAACATTTTTATTACCTTCGCTGTAGTAGCTAGGCAAGCGCTGCGTTGAGTTCCGTCACTCAACCTGCAACGCCTATAAACGCGTGTCCTCGGGAGCGGATTGTCTTCACACTAGGTTCCTTAAGTTCCCTCTGCCTACCCTGCCATGCGGGAATATACCGTGAAGCCAAAAAAATATTTTTTAGTTTCTATTTCGGTTTTTTTATATGAAATCCAATTTTTTTATAATTAACATTAATATATTATATTTATATTTTGTTTATTTTTTTGTTTAATATGTAATAAATAAGTAAAAAGTAAAATTTGTATGAAGTAATATTTTTATTTTTTTTCTTTCAGTTGGGACTCGGCACGTTCTTCACGATAAGTGTAACAGATGGCTACGTCATTTCTGGCTTCATGAACTACTTGCCGATCATATCGTTGATTTTAGTCATATTTTGCTTCAGTGCTGGTAAGTCATGAAAAATCGAATTGAACTATGATTTTATAAAATGAAATTATTTGGTAACGTTTGAATGTTTTATATTAGTTATTTTTTTATTTAGTTAAGTTAACACATGGAAATATCTAAAGTAAATCTAACGTATCTAATGGCATTACACCCTGGTTAAAGAAATTTCAGGTTTCAGTATTAATAAACAAAATTTGAAAGTAATTGTACCAAGTAATATATTGGAATATTTGCACTCTATCATTACATTGTGTTATCAAATAACCTTACCTTAAAATACTATCGCCCAAAACCGTCCAAAACTGCCGTCGTCTAAAAGCGTCCAGGTTTCCATGGGGCGCAGAGTCAAATAGCGTTGCGTTCAAATTTTATGTTTTCTTTAAGTATTATTCTATCTTTGATCCGGATTAACACACACACACACACACACACACACACACACACACACATATATATATATATATATATATATATATATATATATATATATATATATATATATATATATATATATATATATATATATATATATATATATATATATATATATATATATATATATATATATATGTGTGTGTTAATCCGGATCAAATATATATTTCAATCTACTAATCTACTTTAATTCTTGGTAATATTAATTAAATGCTCACATATTAATAATAATAAAAAACATTATCTTTGAAATCAATAAGATATAATGAAGAGAAAAAATAGAAGAATTCCGAATCTCAATCCTTGTCGTTGTTTGATAGCCTAGTTTGATAGCCTAGTTTTTCTTAGATTTGTTATTTTTCTTTTTGGTTATACTTTTTCTCTTCTTCTATTTATGGCGTTTCTCACATCTAAGGCAATAATTTTAGTGAACCGCTCATATTTTAGACGTTCAAAAATAGGTCTTATATTTTATTTTGATTAAATTTATTTAAATTTCCATTTCGCTCGCTCTGGCAACTAGGCAAAGAGCGGCGTTGAGTTCCGCCACTTAACACGTAACTCTTCCAAAAAAAGCGGAAAGCAAGGAACGGAGTGTTTAAACACTGGGTTCCAATGATTTCCGCGGTTCCCTCTGTCTACCCTGTCATGTGCGAGATAAAGCGCGAAGTTAAAAAAAATTCAATTTAAATTGTGACGTTTTTAATACTGTTAACGCTCACCACTGAGATATATCTTTAAATGAGGTGACGAAATACAATGGCTCCAAGCTATTATTAACATATATCCATAATTTTAAATGTTAATTATGTCTATAATTATACTTTAGCACATTAACATTTCTACATCCTGTATATTATTTAAATGATAATTTTAGGGTTCTGTACCGTAATGTACAAGACGTGGTATTTTATAAGGTCATTTTGTTAATAAGATTTATCGGCAGCTTTACCACATCTCACTAAATTACTTTGATTTGAAAGAGTTATTTGGAAAGCATTTAGATTAGAATTTTAATAGTATTGGATACTAATCGAAAATTAGGTACGCCATTTTAAAGCTAAAGCTAAAAAGGTATTGAATTTATGCGTAATTATACGCGTAAATCTAAGCCTATAGGTACTTTTTTTACTTAGAATTATATTTGACAAGGAGTATGAACTTACAGTACCAATAAATAAAATAAAAGAAAAATGAAATCTATAACAGCACTAGAATCATGAAATTGTTCGGAATACAGTGCATTAGTTTGACTCAGACTTGACAATTTTTTTCTTTGCATACTTGATGATACTTGAAACTTCTTACAATAATCTTTTTTTTATGAACTAAATTCTGCTCAATTATAAGTATATATAACTTTATTACGTAATAAAGTAACGTAAACCGGACTGAATATAAATCAATTGTTAAAGTTCTCAAGAAAAGCCTCCTTGGTTTTTTGTAGTGCGTACTCGTAATTGTTGTAATACAATATTTGAAATCCATATTAGAGTTTTTTCTGAGTGTGGACCAAAACCTATCTAGTTGTGATGTCCACTGAGGAGCCTACTTAACTGGCCAACAGACCAAAGAAAAAAACCTAACCTCATTAATTTTTTCATTATGAAAGGCCTCTCCAAACTACACATGAAACCAGAGTCGTGTTATGATAGTTCCACTACTCATACTCCTGTGCTTTTGACTATTAGCACTAACTTGATAGACACAGCGAAACACGAGAGAATGAGCAATAAATACACAGACTGGCATTCTTTTAGAGAGTACATTGAAGACTCTATTAATATGAACGTAGCTCTTAAAACACCAGAAGACATAGAGGAAGCTACTAAATACATAACTATGTTGATACAAGAAGCTTGCTGGCTCTGCACTCCTGAAGACTCAGAAATCCACAAAATTGGGAATTATAACTATCCACTACAGATAAAGACGGCAGTATTGGAAAAGAGACGCCTAAGAAGAGTGTGGCATCAAAGTGGATTAACGGAAGATAAAAATGCTTTGACAAAGCTTCCAACGATTTAAAAGCTTTACTTCAAAACTGGCATGACGACACAATCCAAGAAAAACTAGAAAACTTAACTGCGACTGAGTTTACTAAGTACTCGTTAAACATTACGACCAACCACAAGCTATGAAACCCCCATTGAGATGTGACGACCGCTGGATAAGAACACCACAAGATAAGGCTTATGTGTTTGCACATCATCTGTCTATGGTCTATCTAACAAATGATTGTGCCAATAAGACGTTTGACGAGCAAATAAATCAAATTCTTGACCACGATCTTCAAATGGATTTGCCACTCAAACCAGTAACAGTACGCGAGGTGTGGAGAGTTGCTAGAGAGCTAAAAGATAAAAAACGCACCAGAATTTGATTTAATAACAAGAGAAATCGTGAGACAATTTCCTAAAAAATCTGTAGTCTTTCTCACTACTCTATATAATAGTATCCTGCGAGTCCAGCACTTCCCAGACATTTGGAAAGTATCACAAATAATAATGATTCATAAAGAAGGTAAACCACCATCTGAAGTCTCTTCATATAGACCCATCAGACTACTTCAGATACTTTAGAAAATCTTTGAAAAGATTACTATACCCTGCCATTAATTCAGATCTAGGCAACGTCACTTAACCGTGGAACAAGTGCATAGAGTCTACGATAAAATCACGAAAAACAATACTGCTCTGGAGTGTTTTTAGACATCCAACAAGCCTTTGATAGAGTATGGCATAAGGGGCTACTTTGTAAAATAAAATCATGCATTCTACACAGCTAATTACTCGTATTAATAGTTAAGTCATATTTATCAGATAGGCTCATTTTTGTCAAAGAAGGCAGGTGTCCCCCAGGGTTCAGTGTTGGGTCCTGTGCTGTATACCATCTAAACACCTTCCTGAATCTGATGGCGTTACAACTGCAGCATTTGCCGATGATACAGCCATTCTTGCAAATTACAGAGATCCCATAACTTATTACAGAAAGGACTTGACAAAAGATCAAAATGGCTCCAAAACTGGAGAATCAAAGTAAGTGCCTCCAAATTAGTGCAGATCGCATTCACCCTGCGCAAAGGCAACTGTCCACGAGTAAAGCTCGAGAACTCTACACTTCGACATCAAGATTATGTCCAATACTTAGGTCTACACCTTGATAGACGTATGACATGGAGTGAGCATATTAAGAAAAAAAGAGACGAGTTTAATATAAAATACAGGGGTCTTCTGTGGCTTCTCGATCGCAACAGCAAACTTTGTATAGACAATAAGTTTCTGGTGTACAAGGCAATCCTTAAACCTATATGGATGTATGGTATTCAACTCTAGGGCAGCGCTTGCAACTCCTCTGTTTCGTGCATACAAAGAATGTAAAACATTATACTGCGAACATTTAGCAGTGTTCTATGGTATGTCACTAATTCGGAGATTCATGAATATCTTGAAATGGCAACCATCAAAAAAGAAATCGCATATTCTTCAAACAAATACAAAGAACGGCTGAAAGCCCACCCGAATACTCTAGCACAACAGCTTCTAATTCGCAGTTATGTAAAGCACTTCAATCGGAAAGATGTCCTATACTCTAAAGAGGAAAGGTATCCGATAGAGATGTTATAATATGAGGACACACTCCCAGAGACAACAGCTCTCAACATATTTGCTAAAAGTGAAACACTGATTGCAAATAATTAATCAATATAAAAAAATATATATTAAAGTTTGATAAAAAAAGCTAAATTGATATTAGGCTTAAATTCTATTTATATATTTTTGTAATCGAATTGAAATTAGGTCCTAGCAGCTTCGTGGAAGCATGTCTGAAAATAAGCTCGTTTACAATGCTTTCAGTCATCTTTCGGGGATATACTAAGAAACTAACATACCTATTCGGTATTTTAATTAATTACAAACGATGTTTCATAACCATTTAATAATTATAATATTTTTTACAGGTATAGGCTCTCTTTCATGGGTGGTGACACCAGAGCTGTTCGAAGGGCCATCGCGTGCCTTAGGAATAACCGTTTGCGTCACTACAGCTACCTTTCTCGTATTCGTTACTACAAAATACTTTGCTTCTATGACGATATTGATTGGCCCAGGACCCACATACTGGTTCTTTTCTGCCATGTGCGCTTTAGTTATAGTGGTTATTGCATTTTTCTTGCCAGAAACGAAAGGTAAGACTTTTAACGAAATACAGAAGGCTTTAGGTGACAATACTGAAAATCTGGAAAAGTATCCGGAAGAGAAGACTCGTGTGTAGTTTTTTTGTGTATATTTTTATATTTTTTGCGATTTTAGAACCCACCTCGAACCCACCTTTAGTGTATTGACATATACTTACTTCTATGATTGTATACGATTGATACGTGCCAGGGAAATGGTTTAGAAGTAGTTTCCACTTTGAGTAGATTGTTTTTGACAAAAATTTATTTAGGAATTTGATATGAGTTTAGTTTTTCTAGATTTTTCTGCTATATACATAGAATAGAAATGTAGCTAAATTAAACTTTTAACTAACTAAACTAAAAAATTAAACTTTGAATTTAACTATTCACTGTGATTAAAAATAATTCTCACATTTTTTTTTCATTTCATGTATATCTAATGGTTTATTAGAATTGGTTTTAAAGTTGTATATTTTGTAAGTAGGTTGTATCCATAATAACACGTATTTCTTATTATTTTATTATTTATTTATTTATTTATTTATTAGGACAACCAACAGTAGATACAATAATACATTTAATAATATAATAACTTGAACTTGAACATGGAAAATGTTCTACTAATTAAAGGTAGTCTCAGCATGCATTTATAATATTAAAATACACATATTCTATAACATAGTCTGAAGCAAAAACAAATAAATGTAAAAATTCCGCATTGACATGTTTTTAATATGTAATTTTAATGGAATTGTTAATTCCATTAAAATTATAAATTATAAATATGTAAAATATATGTATATAAATATGTAAAATATATGTATATGTATATATATATAAAGTCAATTTAATGTAACATATAACAGGTATTTGTCATATAACCAGAACTGAAAGGATGGACAGTGTTTTTTTCATTGACATGTTTTTGTAGCATTCATGACATTAGTGAGTAGGTAAAGTGTAGAATTAAGTCATGTTAAATGAATTACAATTTATAATAAATTTTAATAAAAATATTGGATTTTTTATTACTGTTTTAAAATATGTGAGTTAAATAGGAGTAATTTGCATGATTTTTTTTTACCTTGACGCTTTATGCCGCATATTGCAGGGTAGGCAGAGAGAACTGCAGGAACTATATGAACCTAGTGTTAAGACACTCCGTTGTTCCGCCTTTTTCGAAGCATTGCGTGTTGAATGGCGGAATATTTCCAGAGTGTAGAAAATGAAAATATCACATCTTCTCCGTGTGAGACCGTGGCCGACTGTCGTGGCGCAGACGCTTACGCCTCTGTTTATTTTTCATTACAAAATAATTTTACGGCCATACTTAAAATTGTTTTGTAATGAAAAATATTACGTTTTATATAATATATAAAGGCACTCGCGGTGAGTCGGTGTGTGGAAACCCCTTTAGCTATGAGGGAACTCTAAGGATATACATAATGAATAATAATAATAATAAAATATAAATTTATTGCACAAGTATATAAAAAAAGAAAATAAAATAATAAAAAAAGAAATTACGTACAACGGTCGGTCGGTTATCACTTAAAAGCGATTTGTTCCAGACAGACTTATTTCTTCCAGGCAATATATAAACACATAGAACCTTTTTCTTTTTTCAAGTTGGTCAAAACTATATAAAAGATGTAGTTTTCTTAAACATGTATTAGCAGTCAAAACACCCATTAAAGCAAATTCAAGGTAAATGTTAAATGAAACAAAAATGAAAAACAACTTTAATTTAGTCAAGACTCTAAAATAATTAGGTAAAATAACATTAGGCAAAATGTACATAGATCTGTTGAGACCAATTTAAAAAAATGATTAAAGTTATGGGAAGTAATAAGAACTGGATGCTGATAATTATAAATACTTAACATAAAAACCCTCAATGGTTGTGACAGTAGTTTGCGATATTGTCAAACTTTACTGTATCTTCTAGAAGAAGGGACGGTCTAAGTCCGAGTCTTTTGGCATTTCTCCTAACAGTGTAACGAATGGTTCATATTTTAGCATCTTAGCTGTTATGCTATTTGATGAAGACAGCTTAGTTAGCGTTAAGACGGTTTCAATAAGGCACAGGTTCAAATCCCACTATATTAAAATATATATATATATATATATATATATATATATATATATATATATATATATATATATATATATATATATATATATATATATATATATATATATATATATATATATATATATATATATATATATATATATATATATATATATATATATATATATATATATATATATATATATATGTATATATATATATATATATATATATATATATATATATATATATATATATATATATATATATATATATATATATATATATATATATATATATATATATATATATATATATATATATATATATATATATATATATATATATATATATACATATATATATACATATATATATCTTCACGCTCTATCCCGCACCTGGCAGGGTAGGCAGAGAAAACTGCAGGGCCCGTGGGAACCTAGTGTTAAGACAGCCGCTGCTTTCTCCGTCCCCGCTTCCCGCCTTTTTCGGGGCATTGCGTGTTGAGTGGCGGAACTCAACGCCGCGCTTTGCCTAGTTTTCCAGAGCGAAGAAAATGGAAATAGAAAAATCCATCTTCTCCGACTGGGGATCGAACCCAGGAACCGTCGCGTTGCAGGCAAACGTTGCGCCTCTGCGCCACGACGGTTCTCAAATTTTGATATGTTTTATGTAATTTTTCTATTTAAATGAATGAAGTTTTCTAATTAAATTGTATTATTATTTTTATATTAATACAGTGGAAAAATCCTGTTATTTAATTATATTACTTTATAAGTTATATTTAGTAATATGATACGAGAAAAATATCGGTCAAGTGCGAGTAGCGCGTTTAGGGTTCTGTACCATATATCACTGCATGATTGAATGTCATCTGGAAGTATAACTTCCAAATTTTTTTATGTCTTCACACTTTACCCCGCACATGGCAGGGTACCCAGAGGGAACAGGAACCATAGGAACCTAGTGTTGAGACACTTTCCTTGCTTAGTCCCCGCTTTCTCTGCCCCTGCTTTCCGGCTTTTTCAAGGCATTGCGTGTTGAGTGGCGTAACTACACGTCGCGCTTTGCCTAGTTGCCAGTGCGAAGACCATTTTCTTCGCTAAATAGAGATATTCATCTTCCCCGAGTGGGAATCGAACCCACCAACCATCGCGTTTACAGGTAGACGTCACTTCAACTTTTAAAATTTACATACATAAAAATGCTTGCATGGTAACATATAACACGCGCACATTGTGAAGATATCGACCAGGATTTAGTCGAACTGGAGGAAGCATTGAACAGATTACAGTGGGATGTTGTTAAATTATTTGAAGTATTTTTTCGATCCTTAGTTTTTTCTTCCCATCACGTACGGAACCCTAATATACTTTATAGTTATTTAAATTAAATTCACGTGAGAATAACACTAGAGCAGATTAAAGATAAGGCAAGATTATATTATTTAACCACAATAAGTGCCTACTATTGTACTATATTTATATAAGATTAAATGTTTTGTGTAAATGGTTAACAGTTCTAACTGAAAGCATGTAGTTCGAAGTACATTAACAGACGCTCAATCGCAGGCTTTTGTGCGTAGACATCGGGCGTCTATTGAATAACATATAAAGATTTTTTTTAATTATTTTTTTTAATTCTAAAAATATATTGTGTGTGAACGTGGATTTTTTTCAAGTGTAACTGAAATTTGATCATATAAAGATGATGCTTGCTATTTCTCCAGTTATACGAATTTACGCTTTGGTTTTGACAGGTAATTTTTTTATTTCTAATACAGTCATTTGCTTTGTATATTAAAAGATTATTATGTATCTTTTTAATATATGCAACGCAGTATGTTATATAGCGTATTTGTCTAAGTAATTACTTTTTGTATAATTGTTACATTAATTATAAATTATGATAAAGAGTTCATAATGTAAAGACACTCTGATTTTCACTTCTCACCAATTTCGGAAATTTACGTATATATATTGTCTTACTTACGTATAATTAATTATATATATATATATATATATATATATATATATATATATATATATATATATATATATATATATATATATATATATATATATATATATATATATATATATATATATATATATATATATATATATATATATATATATATATATATATATATATATATATATATATATATATATATATATATATATATATATATATATATATATATATATATATATATATATATATATATATATATATATATATATATATATATATATATATATATACTTAGCGTAACTCAACGCCCTTTCAAAACGAGGAAGTTAATATAATACGTACCCAATAGAGATCGAACTCATATCGATGTAAACTACAGACAATTTAAGCTTAGTACTCCTCAGTCATCCAGACCATCTCTTTTTCGTGATTAGTAATTAAATTATTTAAATATAAAATATAAATTTAAATTTCGAAATTATTTTTTCAGGAAAAAATTAGTGTCGTCATAAAAAAATATAAAAAAATATCCAGCCAAAAAATCTTAAACTACTTTTTTTTTATTTTAATTTCGTTCATTTTTGATTCACCAAAAAGTGGCTGACACATAAATAATGCATACAAACTCCTTTGTCTTAAACGAATAAATATAAATCAAGAAAAATACAAAGCAAAAAGAAACCTACAAATAGCGCTTTATAATAATTATCTGGCTTATTACCTGGCTATTGAGAACCGTCGTGGCGCAGAGGATTAGGTTCTGCCTGTAAACTCAACGGTTTGTGCGTTTGATTCCCACTCAGGGAAGATGGATATTTCTATTTCCATTTTCTTCGCTCTGGAAACTAGGCAAAGTGCGGCGTTGAGTTCCGCCACTCAACACGCAATACCTCAAAAAGGCCGAAAGCAGTGACGGAAAAAGCAGGAACTAAGCAACGAAGTGTCTAAACACTAGGTTCATATGGTTCCTGCAGTTTTCTCTGCCTACCCTGCCATGTGCGGTATAAAGCGTGAATCTAAAAATAAAAAAATCTTAAATTACTCTCAGTTAATAATATATTCATTTATAATATTTGTCTTGTGATTAACACTTTAATTAACTGAAGCAGCAAAATAAGTATACTATTTGTTTGTTTAATTATTGTTATTTAATTATCTTCACGCCATACGAAGGCAGAGGAAACCGAAGGAAACGTTGTAACCTAGAGTTAAGATAAGACTTCTTCTCCGAGAAAGATTGAATACAGCCACATATATTGAACCCTACTCGGACCTACCTAATTACTCATATTATCATTTATTAATGTTCCCCTTCAAACATACCTACTTTAGTGCAATCAATGCATTTAGTATATGCAGAAATCTTATTTGTACTACAATAATTATTTTTAATGAACAAAAACGTGTATTTAGCATAAATGCATATTAATTAACACATGTGTATACTATTACCATGCGGTAAGCGTCTTTTGTTTATTTTCGTGTACCTAAGTGATATAATTTATTTATACTATTTTAACCGCTATAGCGCAGACAAAAGTGTCTGATTTTGTATGAGATGACTCTACATTCAATTTCCACTCGTAGTGTACTGACACTCCGTCCGTCTGTAACAATTAGTTACTTTAAGTAGTTGATGCTATGTTTTGTCTTAGTGTAAAAATTACAAACCGAACTGAACCTACGACTGTCGCGTTGGTATTTGACAATCGTCCTACTGCGCCACAGTAAAAAAATGTCTGCAATAAGTGGTAAAATTGAAATTTTTTTATTTTAACACTAAATTCTTCCTATTAAATCTATCAACTTTGTTCTATATTAGTAAATGAAAAATCGGTCATCGAGTAGTCTGTACTAGTTTTCTGATTAGGAGGAATTTTGCTGAGAAAATTATTAGTACAAGTAAATATTCTGTGAAAACTTGAATCGACTATCTGTAACCGTTTTTAATCTTAAACAAAAAAATACGGAATATCACGTTTTTTTGTATGGGACCGCTTTAACATCATTTGTGAAAATTTCAGCTTTCTAGCAGAATCATACACACTTAGTAATAGAAATCCGTAATCCGTTTTACGCTTTGGGTATGAACCCTAAAAAAATAAGTTTTTTTTTTATTTAAAAATAGTTTGCTCTACAGACACTTGGCCTGTACCCTTTTTAACTTATACTATATGTTCTTATTACAAGTATTGATTATATTAATACATAATATATAGAATAACTATTTATCATAATGAACATCTATAATAATCTTTACATTTTTTTATATTTAATATTACTTAGAACTAAGGCTATGGCTGGTAAGCGAATCACACAAGTTTATACACTTCATCTTTGGTGTTATAAATAAAATTAAATTATATAATAAATTAGTGTCACTTGATGGTGGGGTCACACAATAATGACAAAAAATACGTTACGATATTGTGCTTAAATTGCATAAAATTAAACAGAGCTCTCTATATCGAAATTTGACATTATATACAACTAATTATTGTATATGAGTTTGAGTAAATTTTTTATCATTTCGTACAATAAAACTATACTAGAAATAATATGAGCTTAAATATCCTCATCATATATTTTAAATGTAATTAAAACGGCAACTAGAAAAATGTAAAGGCTAATGAAATAAAGATTTTTAATCTACACGAATACTGTACAAAATTATACAGTATTATTAGGGATAACATGTTTTAGGAGACTGAGCTTAGCAATGTAATTTATTTAATATATAGTCAGTGGAAAAGATTTCTTTTTCCATATATTGTCAATAAATGTTAACTAAAAACTATATCGACCCTTGAACTTCGCTTTCCTTTTTAATAATAATATTAGAGACTTAAAAGCTTTGTAGCTAAGCAAAATAATCTAGATGGCTAATGTAAATAACTTAAAATTGATAAGATCGGAAGTCCAATTTCTGTAAGGAATTAAAAATAGGGCGTTCCACAAGGATCTATATTTGGTCCCTTTTTATTTATACTTTTCATTAATGACCTTTTGTAAGGAATTATATGACTCAGATGATACTTGTCCAATTTTTAAGGTTGCCTGAAATAAAGTAAGCTATGTCGATGTGAACAGTTCATCCTATATCATTTTATTTTTCAAATTTCAAACAATCTAATGCTGAATGCTAAACCAACTATAAGTATTGAATTTGAGTTGCTTAATATTAAAAAAATGTTTCAATCTTTCTATTAAAAGTGAATCACCTACCTTTATATCCTATATTGTAATAAAACAGTGATAGACATGCTGCATGCTAGAGCTGGTTACGGCAAAAATTGCCTCTAAAAACTTAAGTATTCCTGTTTGGGTTCCGCTTGTATCAGAAAATTTAGCCATATACTCCAAATTTGCCACTTGAGAAAGAAAAAAGAATATGTTTTTCATTGTTCCTCTGAACAAATATTTCTATTCTCGTGTGAAATAAATATAGATATATTGCAGGATACTACTGTTATAGTATTAAACAAAAATTGTTATTTAAAAGAGCGACTGCGGAGTGTCTTCTTAGCAGAAGTGCCGGAAACGGTGGTAACGACATTATCATAAAGTGCAAAAAAGTGATTTCAAAAGTGCTTGAAAAAGTATGTTATTATAAAGGACATTTTTATTTCAAAAAAATATTATAATATGCCGAATAATCTGGTTAACAGGGCTGTAGCTAGAGTCGAATTTGAAGTAGGGCAGCATTGGTTACAGGTAGGGCGGAAGTAAAAAAGTATTATAATCGATCTGCCCTCGAAGCACGGGCCTCTAAATTGATCACCTGAAGTGATATAGGTACATTCAATAACCATGCGTAGACAAATAATGTATTTTATCTCAGTTTTGGTATTTTTAAGGTAGGGCATTGTGATTTTAAGGTAGGGCATTGCCCCACAATGCCCCCCCTTAGCTACGGCCCTGCTGGTTAAACGCATTGATCTTATTATTAGTACAAATCCAAATATAATTTTTAATCAAATTTGCAAAATATAATCGGTACAATATACTCTGTACTTGGGGTAAGAGTACCTTCAAGCATTAACGATGTTTCAATCACGTACAACTCTTAAGTAATTTTTATTTGGTCACGTGATCAAAGTTATATGAAAACTAGCTAGTTTATAATCACAATATAAGAAGCATGTAAATGCATTGTAAAAGTTATATACATAAAGATTAGATGAAACAATGTATCATATAACAATATTAATAAAGGTGGATTAATTATTTACTTAACAGTAGAGCATAACTACACAGGGTGTCGACCTACTCGCGACCTTAAATGTAAGCATAGTTTTAACGAATACTTATATCGTAGTATAATTTTATAACAAGATTTTTTTAAACATCATCGTTATATTTGTCAAGTATGACGCAAGCCTACATGTCGGCGTTAGCTTTTCATAATAAAATAACAGAGTGGTAGCAATTGGTTTGTTCTCGTACAATAGTTAATACAGAAGAGATTGATATTGCATAAGTCAGTCCTTTTATTTATTTAGCTGACATTTTTGTTCAATATTAAAAATTAATATCACAAAGAACTTAACATTACAAATAGGTTGTACTGATTTGAATAATTAAACATTAATTTCAATACTAATTACAAATTAATTTCAATACTAATAATTATCCAACAATAAAATCATAAAATGGAGGACCATCGTGGCGCATAGGCGCAACGTCTGCCTGTAACGCGACGGTTACTGGGTTCGATCCCCAGTCGGAGCAGATGGATTTTTCTATTTCCATTTTCTTCGCTCTGGCAAACTAGGCAAAGCGCGGCGTTGAGTTCCGCCACTCAACACGCAATGCCTCGAGAACGGCGGAAAGCGAGGACGGAGAAAGCAGGGGCTAAGCAACGGAGTGTCTTACCACTAGGTTACCATGATCCCTGCAGTTCCCTCTGCCTACCCTGCCTTGTGCGGGATAAAGCGTGAAGCTAAAAAAAAAAAGTCAAAGTGGCAAAGACATATATCACTTTCTAAATCAGTGATGTTTTGAATGAGTGGTGACAGATTAAATCGGTTAATAGTATTTTTGTAGTACGAGATATTTACGTAAGTTATATTTAATGATGGAAAAAATAATCCTGTGTCTTAACTATAGATAGTTATTGACTACTTTTTTGTACACAGAATTAAAATATTTTCTCCATAGGCGTAGGAACCGTAAGAACCAAAGGAACATAGTGTTGAGACACTCCTTTAACGACTGGGAAGTCGATTCCCACGTTTCAAGGCATTGAGTGTTGAGTGGTACTAAACGCCGCGCTTAGCCTTGATATCAGAGCGAAAGAAGTAAAAATAATTCATTATCCCCGAGTGAATATCAAACCTACAAACCGTTGCGTTTAAAAGCCTACGCTGTGCCTCTGCACAAGAACAGCCTTCCATGTCTTTATTATTTTGATATTGAAATAAAAATTTTTCCATATTATTGGAAAGCAATAACTAACTATTTATTCTTCCTATCCTTTGGGAGCCATATAAATCCGGCCGTTTGCCGTTAGTTTACCTCGTTTGTTAACAAAGTATGGTAAAGACAAAACAATTATAAATACGGAACATATTTAAATAAAACATATAACAATTAGAATAATAAATTATAATACCTTTGTTAATTTGTATAAAAGATAAGCTTTTGATAATTTTGCTAAAATAAACACAGGATATGGGGTGAATAAGTGATATTTGTTGAAATAAAAAGACATATTAATATATTGCGTAAGGTACCAATTACCACCACCAAAAGCGTTGAATCTAGTTTTATGATAAGTTCTCCCTTAGAATTCGAGAAAAGTGGTTGATTGTCGTTAAATTTCTAGGCATAGACATTAGCAACGGCATAGACATAGACATTAGGTTTCCCAATCCAACTAAAAATTTATACAGGGCTTCGGTGATTCGTCACAAAGAAATGGATCCCGACTGTTAATTTTTGTATTCTGCTTTTGAGATTATGATTTGTTTTATTAGTGTATAAGCCTATTGTGTATAAGGTTTCGTAAACCTATTCTAAAGCTTTTCAGAAAGCACTACAGCCACACCGGATTTACCTGAAGGTGACCCACTGTATATAGACCGGTAACTCTACCCAATGTTACGAGATATAAATATCTAATAAAAAGACCAGTAATTGCCCATCCAGCTAGTTTTCCTAAGTAAAGTAAACTGGAAGATTATAAGATAATAAACTTCACAACCTTGTCATTTCTTTGTGGTGAGAATAATTAAGTAACTTGCGGTATTTATTAGTAACTTAGACTTCACTCGGCTTGCTTGTTTATATAACTTTAAGTAGTTATACATGTGCTACATTTTAAATGACTTATCAATCAGTATAAAATTCCTTAACTAACTTCTTAAAAGCTGAAATCTATATTTGTATACAATCCCTATTGTTCAAATTTTTTGCTTACTAAAGTCACAATTTAAGCTTAACGTTCTTGTTATGGACCGTCTGGAAACACAATGTAGGAGAACTACAAGGTTCTTCTACTTCGTGGTGTTAAGGAGGACAAAGACGAGATTGTGCTTCAAAATGTTACGGTCATATTATCCAGCCAGATGAAAATGTCGAAGTAAATTTAACATCAATAGAGCTTGACGTCGACTCTCTCTGTGTTGCTATGAATTCTGGCTATCTCTAGGAAGGAATCTTCTAGGTCCATCCTCTCATTTTCGTCAAATTTTCTTTTATGTAACACTGTTTTATGTTTGGAAATGTAAAATGAAGTAAATGAATAGCTCGCGTCAAAAATTTTTCATAGAAGGTCATTAACATTTTACTTTGGAATAAAACAAAGCTATAAAATCGAGTTGAAGATGAAAATTATATTGTTTACACCATCTTAACATGGCCGGTTAGTATCTATAAAATCAACTAACATCCGGTTCTTATTTTGTTTAATTTTGATGGGTATATTTGCATATTTTTTGCAAATGCCTTGCAATCTGACAATTTGCAACGCAAAATTTAAAATTATGAACAAATTTATTGTTTGTTATATGACTTGTGGGTTTTAAACCAATCTCTATACATAAATAGCTAGCCATAAAAATCAGCAGTTTTGAAATTTGATCACGCTTGTAGTTGAAACTAGTTGTAGCCGATAACGTTTTACTTGAGATTGTATGTATATTTCATGGTAACGACAGACACATAGACAGATAAAATATCTGAAGATATATTTGTTAAGTGACATTGTCATTATGACTATGTGTATATATAAAGTGCTTAACGCACTCCAATAAAGTCCAACCATAATTTACTTGAAGTTAAAGATTAAAATAAGTCTCTTGCAAGTTATAACTTTTATATATTTAATGATACTTGAAATAAGAACAAAGATATATATAAATTCGTAAACACATTACCTTCCCTTGTATGATGAGTCAGGTAAAAATATCTCAAGGTTTGAAATAAGCAGAGGGTTTTAAAAATTTGCTCTCCTTAGGCTAGCTTTCTTTTTTAATTTACAGTTAATCTGGGAATACTTTCAACTGGTATGAGTCTCGCGTGGTCATCACCTTCACTTGTTAAACTAAGGAACTCTGATGAAACACCTTTACCAAGACCAATTACAGATGAAGAGGGTTCCTGGGTGGTCTCTGCAGGATATGCATTAGCAGTTGTCAGTGAGTTTCCTGTTAAACTTCCTGTATACATTTTGTATACTCTGTGATACATTACATACAGCTTGGAGACAATTTTAACATTACAAAATTTAAAAACTTTAGTAACCATTAAAATTCTATTAGTTCTGGAGAGTTATATGTCGGATTTCACTTTACACACATCGTAAATAATAGTTTATAATTCACTCCTGACTCCATATATAGCAGGTTAGACAGAGGAAAGCTAGTGTTAACAATAAATTAATATTGTCGGGAAGCTGAATTAAACGCCGCGCTTAGTCTTGTTACTGGAGCGAAAATAGATAACCAATTGTAAAACAATATAAGTAATATTCGAAAAATAATAATTTTAGTTTTAGGGCGTAGGGTAAGTAAGTATAGGTGAGAGATAATCTAGTGTTAAAACTATCGAATTTTCGACTAGATTTGAAACACCAGTTAAGCTTTTTTTAATTTCTCCCTTGAAGAAATGGTAAAAATTAACAATAACAATTATTTTACCAGAGAGAGTGATTTAATCAAACCCTCAACCATCGCATTTATATTCTGAAGTTCCACTGTGCTGCGATGGTCTCCTAATTTGATTTTTATAATTTCCAGCCAATATCGTAGGAGGTATGCTAATTGATATTATAGGTCGTAAGAACCTCATCTTATTAGCAACTGTGCCAAAAGTTCTTTGCTCTTTAATACTTATATTTGCCAACGAAGTATGGATTATCATATTCTGCAGAGCAGTAATGGTCGTGATCGACAGTTTAATGTTAATTGTGGTACCAATATATGCATCGGAAATGGCAACTGTAAGTATAGTATTTTTTGTCTTAAGTCACAAAGAGTGATCAAATTTGATGTCAAATTTTTGAGATAGTGGTGTAACGTAGCGCCACACTTTATTTTGTTACTAGAGATTAAAATCAAAATAACAATTTTTACAGAATAAATTTAGTTTACTAATAATCATTATAATAAAATCACCATTAAAAAGTAAGTACTCACGCGTCGTGGCGTAGAGTTTGCCTGTAAGCGCTGGGGCTGTGGGTATCATTTTCACTCGGGGAAGGTGGATTTTTCATTTTGTTCAATCTGGCAACTAGGCAAGCACGGCGTTGAGTTCCGCCATTCAACATGCAATTCCCATAAACGGGAGAAAGCGTAAAGCCTAAAAAAAGAAATTATATAACAAAATGACATTACAATAAGATAATAAAATTCTCTTACAGAAAGATCACAGAGGCGCCTTAGGATCTCTTCTCCAGTTGTTCGCATCATTTGGGGTACTATTTACTTTATCCGTCGGTCCGTTCCTGTCATACAAGAACAGTAACATTGTACTGACTTGTGTCATTACCGTTCTTAGCTTGCCTTTGTTGCTGTTGCCGGATACACCATTTCATATATATTCCAAAGGTAAAATATCACATTTTGCAAATGTTTGAAAGACTCATAAACACGAGAACTAACATGAATCTAATTTAAAATTTATTTCGGCCTACTATTTTAACTAAATAGAAAAAAATGTTTTTAAAAAACATACAAATTAAAAGTGAATGGGGTCTGAATTTGTGCTCGTAGGTAACTGTGCATTTGCACAGCCTTTGCCAACTAAGCCACACGTTTTCATTAGCAAAATTAAAATTCTTATACGCTTATTATAATTTAAATATTGTTAGTAAGCCAAGATGGGATCGAAAAAGCTTTCCACATGACTCTCCCAGATCAAAGCTTAAATCTTTTAATATATTTAAGGATATTTAGCTACAATTTGTCGTACCCTCAGTAGGCGAGATCTCTCTCCCATGCAGTACCAACAGTCTAATCAAGGGCTAATCGTCATGGAAATTTTTGAGAGAAGCCCTGCCTCCTGTTCGTCAATGGGCTGAGATAATAATAATGATAATGTTAATCTTTCAGGTCGCCACGAGGAAGCTTTAAAAGTATTGACAAAGATACGAGGATCACCCATATTGGCAAAAGAAGAATTAGAAGAGTACAAAATTTCAGAAAGTAAAAAGATGAAAATAAGCAAGTCCACTTTGTTGAAGAATAAAATATTTTTGAAAGCTGTATCTCTTGGTTTTGTACTAGGAGCTGGTAGTCAATTAATAGGATCTAACGCTATAAGTTTTTACTTACAAACAATTTTGGAATCAACTAAAACTAATGTGCCATCGGAAATAGCTTCAGTGATTATAGGAATTATACAAGTTTCGGCTAGTTTTTCTACGACTTTGATCATGAATACTTTTGGTAGGAGGACTATATTGCTGACGTCACTTGTTGGGATTACTGTTTGGATTGGTAAGAACAAATTTAAAGTTTATTAAGAAACTAATATTTATGTAATGCTACTAATAAGCGTGTGACGTCCTTCCAGTATCTTTTATATATTGGCAAAAGAACGACATTTTTGTTTCAAAAATCACATGATTTTTTAAGTTTCGATTGTTTTACAAATGAATGTGTGAATAAAACTTGAACATAATATTTTTAATTTATATTTAATTATTATTATATAATAAAAAAATATATATTTAAAAATTTATATTTTATTTAAGTTTTATTCTATACGTATTTTATTTCGGTATTTTTATTTAATTCAACATTTAAGAATTATTGTTTTATTGTTGGTTTTAAGCGATATGTAATTCGAGAATATGAGGCTGAGGGATTGGGCGAAGGTATATATTAAGGACATATAGGTTGATTACAGTGAATAATGCTCAAGAGGTCTATGTTGCCCGCCTCCCCCTACGAGTAAAATTTGAAACTACAAAAATATTTAATATTTATCACTTAATAAAGTTTAAAACTAAACCTATTTAAAATTAATTATATATTTCGTTTCAGACAGGGCTTGGTACATTTTTCGAACTGTCTTTTGGTGGGAACTATGCAATAAGCGGCTTAATCAACTATTTACCTATTGTTTCCTTGATACTTGTCGTATTCTGCTATAATGTTGGTAAGTAATTTTAGGTTGTCCTTTTGGAGGTAGGAGGGACGTGGCCTCGGGGAATGTGGGTGCATTACGGATTTTCATGCGGATACGTTGCGAATTTTGATCTACTATATTATTATGCTTAGGGAAAACTTCAAGTGGTAGATTTTCCACAATAAATCTTTAGGCTAAAGTAAAGATAAGTATGTATGTAAATTAAAAAAATAGAATTGAAAAAGCAAAATGAATTAACGCCTCCCAAGTCAAGTCAGTAATCAATGCTAGCAGGTTCATAATTATAATTAAGGAACATTATTGATGACTAGGTACACAATATAGTTATTCGTTCAAGCATATTTTTTTTTGATTTCTTGATTTTGTTTGATTTTGTTACGTGCAGGCGGCATTTGACTAACGTTTATAAACTTAATGATAATTTGCCAGCTCAGGAGTGATAAAATGCGCAGGCCAGTTCCACCACTCATTAGAATTTCTACTTTGTGGGAAAATAGAGAAGTTTGATTCGCTCTTGGCACAGACTCCGCATTGCTCTGATTAAAAATAGTTAAGTTATTGACGTTATAACTATACAATTACAAATTGAAATAGTCTTACTAATTTCCATGCTAGCAGGTTCATAATTATTATAATTATTGCTATATATATATATATATATATATATATATATATATATATATATATATATATATATATATATATATATATATATATATATATATATATATATATATATATATATATATATATATATATATATATATATATATATATATATATATATATATATATATATATATATATATATATATATATATGTATATATATAACCTTCAAACACTTTGGCCACGTTCCACACATATTATGTACACAAACATTTATTTGTATTGTTCACATATAAAATTAGAATAATTGCGTAACATATTATGTTAATTATAGTAAATATAAACGCTTAACAATAATAGACGTACTTTTATATATGTATGTATGTATTATTTACATATGTATACTCTGCCATGTGGTTTACAGCGTGAGTAAAAAAAAATAGAGAACGTTGACATTCCTTGTAAGAGTCCCTCATGCATAGGAGGGAAACTAATGTCTTACATAAAACTTACTTTATAACTTTAAATCCGAAATGTAAGAAATTTTTGATTCCTTCACGCTTTATCCTGCACATGGTAGGGTAGGCAGAGTGAACTGCAGGAACCATAGGAACCTAGTGTTAATACACTCCGTTGCTTAGTCCCTGCTATCGTCGTCCCTGCTTTCCACCTTTTTAGAGGCATTGCGTGTCTAGTGGTAGAACTCAACACCGTGCTTTACCTAGTTTCCAGAACGAAGAAAATGGAAATAGAAAAATCCATCTTCGCCAAGTGGGAATCGAACCCTATAAACCCGTCGCGTTTACAGTTGACGCTACGCCTCTCTCTCTCTCTCTATCTCTCTCTCTCTCTCTCTCTCTCTCTCTCTCTCTATATATATATATATATATATATATATATATATATATATATATATATATATATATATATATATATATATATATATATATATATATATATATATATATATATATATATATATATATATATATATATATATATATATATATATATATATATATATATATATATATATATATATATATATATATATATATATATATATATATATATATATATATATATATATATATATATATATATATGTATATTAAAAAATATTCCACAGGTATCGGTTCTTTAATTTGGGTGGTAACATCTGAATTATTCGAAGGTCCAGCCCGTGCGTTTGGAGTGTCCATCAGCATCACTTCGTCATCCTTATTGATATTTATAACCACGAAGTACTTTGCTATTATGACAACGGCCCTCGGCCCAGCGTCAACATATTGGTTCTTTTGTGTAATGTGTATATTGTTATTCATTATAATTGCAATTTTCATGCCAGAAACAAAGGGTAAAACGTTTAGTGAAATACAAGTAGCCTTAGGTGAAAAAATAGAAATAAATAGCGGTAATTTGAAAGACAAAAGTACTGCCTGAATAGTATTTTACAAGAAATTTTAGGTGTAAGTGTATATTTAATATTACTGTACGTGTTATTTAAGTAATAAGAAATTATACATTTTTAAGATTTTTAAAGTGTTAATACGTTAGTGATAGACGGAGTGGAGCGGATTCCAATCCACTGTGTTCAAAATATTTATTATTATTATCATTTAAAGATTTTTTATATATTTTTTTAATAATTTTGTATATAAATTTAACTATAATGATAGTGAGTGACTGTGAATTTGAAGTTTGGGAAACGCAGCCTTAAGTTCCGCCGGCGTTATGTGGAAAATTACCAACAAAAAGAATATTGAACTGATTCGAGAGGAGTAAATTAAAATTCTGTGATTTTATAAAAAAAATACTAAAAATAAGTGTGTGTAAAAAATATTATATTAATGTGTAATAAATTATGTTATTTGTTTTTTCATTTATTTCAACGAAACCACTGATATATTATAATAGAAACTCATATAGTAGGTATCATAGTTTAAATATAATTTCAATTCATTCTCAACACAAATAACTATATAGTGTAGTTAGACTATTAGGTCCTTCGTCGATTGTTTTAGATTTTTACAACCATTATATATTATTGAGAAGTTTCTATTAACTTATATAGGTCTTTCAAATCCAGAAAATTAAATTTTTTTTTTTACCTTCACGCTTTATCCCGCACATGGCAGGATAGGCAGAGGGAACTGCAGGGACCGTGGGAAGTGTTAAGACACTCCGTTACTTAGTCCCCGCTTTCTCCGTCCCCGCTTTCTCCGTTCCCCCTTTCCGCCTTTTTCGAGGCATTGCGTGTTGAGTGGCGGAACTCAACGCCGCGCTTTGCCTAGTTTGCCAGAGCGAAGAAAATGGAAATAGAAAAATCCATCTTCTTCGACTGGGGATCGAACCCAGAAACCGTCGCGTTACAGGCAGATGTTACGCCTCTGCGCCACGACGGATGCGAATAAAAAAATTCAATAGAAAATTCTTATCATGCTTAACAGCTTTTGTTAAGGTAGAATTTCATTCTTGTAAACGGGACTGGACCCAAGATTAATATCTATGCAATTAAAATCTCTTACTTACATATATGTAATAGTACTAACGTAACTTACATATATGTAAAAGAAACGTGTACAGTCACAACGTGGCTTAAAGAGACAAAGAGAAAAGGACAGACAAAAAAATTATAAAGCAAATTTATATTGGTACTTTATTACTATTTCTTTTATTATTTTATTAATATATATTACATGATTTAAATAATAGACCTCTAGTACCCAGCCAAGTCTGTTTTTTTAATACGCTTTTATCATAGTTTTAGCATAGTTTCACTTGTATCCCTCGGCTTGCAAATACCTGGGTCTGCAAGTGTGAAATGTGTTAACGAAGACTGTGTAAAAGCGAGCGACCAGGCTTCTGTTACAGTAAATTGTACTGGAAGCAACAATGAAAAATACATGCAGCCAGTATTCCACCCAAGTCTATTCTTTAAAAGACCTAGATCATTCTCACTAGGAAGTTTGGTTAGAGACGAAGGGACTCCGTCCCCCACATCAACCAATCTAAATACCACTGATGGGATAAATTGCCACCCCACATGGCAGTGAGCACCAAATCAACGTAACTCCAAAAGGAAAACCTTGACTAACAGCCTATCAAAAACGAAAAGGTTTCTAACTTCTTCACAACCAGAAACTAATTTGTTCCAATAGATCTAACTGAAAAATCTCCAGAAGATCCAACCACCAATTATCTTTTATGGAATAGAAGATCTATCCAAGTTAACAAAACTACTAAATAAATGTGTGCCTGCTGGTACCTACACATACAAAATCGTTAATAGAAATCAATTGAAGATTGTTACACCATCAAGTGTAGTATATAAAGATTAAATAGAACATGTCAGAAGTAATGGTCTCATTGGGCACACATTTACACAGAAAGAAAACAATATTACAGAATTGTAGTTAAAAAATTGTACCACACGACTCCAAAAACAACAATCATTGACGAAATTGAAAAAACTGGTAACAAGGTCAAAGGTGAGGTCATATGTGCCATTAAAAAACAACAAGAAGCCACTGAATATGTTCTTCGTCAATCGATATTGATTCTATAACCAGGTTTATTTAACCCAAAGGTAAAAAACATTGAATTTATTTATCACACTAGGGTTAAAATTGAAGACCCTAGAAAAACTAATGAAATTGTCCAGTACACCAGATGCCAACAACAAAAAATAATTGTATGCGCCCCTACAGGTGTGTTAAGTGTGCAAAGGAACACAAAACTACTGACTGCGCCAAGAAGGTCAGAAACACGCTTGCTACTTGTGTGACCATCCAAACTTTGCTTTGGTGACCATCCAGCGAATTATAATGGTTGCCAGGTGTATAAAGAGATCAGAGCACGGAACGGCCTAGATAGTGAACAATAAAACCAAACCAGTTGTACAAAATATATTAGCAAAACCGCCACTGATAGGGGAAGAAACCGAGGAGGAAACACTCAAAGAAATACAGGACAAAAATAAACAGTCAAGTTTATAATACTCACAACTATTCCAATACCTTGATGTATCTTCGAGCTACCCAACACAACAACAGAATAACAGAGGACATTCAGCCTCAGCCAACAAATAAACTAGAAGAAATAATCATCAAACAATCAGAAAGATAGACATACTTATACAACAAATGGGCACTTTATTGGGATTGCTCACAACCCTCATCAAAAATGCCTAGCCCAACAACAAAAATGAAATTCTTAAAAATTGCCACATGGAACATAAACGACATAGCTCCTAATAAGGCAGAAGTGGAATTATATCTCAACTGCAATAAAATTGACATCTTATTGGTCTCGGAAACTCATTTGACCAACGAAAGAGTGATTAAAGTTAAAGGATACAATGTGTACTATTCTAACCGTCCTGATGGAACATCTCATGGCGGAGCTGCAATTATAATCAAAGAAAATATTAAGAAACATATCCTGTTTAACATTAAACACTCCCTCCTCCAATCAGTGGCAATCGCAATGAATCGCAGACGACTGGCAAGGAACATTTACAGTTACAATGACAGATCAATACAGGATCAATGAAGAAATGTTTACAGATTTCTTCCAAACACTTGGATTCGTCACGGGCGGAGACTGGAATGCCAAAAATATGCATTGAGGTTCTAGGCTTACTACGACACGAGGTCGAGAAAAGAAAATGATAGCGCACAAAAGGAGGCTGTGCCGACAGTGGCAGACAGAAAGAGAAAATAACACTTTGCAAGACAAACTTAAAAGCGTAGAGCTGATGATCACTCACTTATGAAGATGACCAAATCTCTTAAAAGACCTAAAGAACACATTCCGCCTCTAAAACAGCCGAATGGCAATTGGTCGAGGAAATATGAACAAAAAGCAGAGTTATTTGCCCAGTTCCTAAAGGACGTATTCAAACCTAATGAGCTTGATCCTATGTGTTCAGAAAAGGAGATAGACGACTTTTTGCATAGTGATCAACAAATGTCATTACCGCTGAAAACAATAACACCAACAGAAGTCAGAGGAACTATACTCCGATTAATGGCAAAAAAGGCACAGGGTTTTGACCTCATTACTGGGGAAATATTGAAACAATTGCCAAGGAAAGGTATAGTTCTCCTAACAATTATATTCAATGCAGTGTTTAGACTACAGTGCTTCCCTCTTCTATAGAAAATATCTAATATGATTCCTAAGCCGGGGAAGCCACCAACAGAAGTGACGTCATATAGACCCATTAGTCTACTCCCCTTGATATACAAAGTATTTGAGAAACTTGTTCTACAACGATTTCAACCAATACTTGAAGAAAAAAAAGTAATTCCGAACCATCAGATCGGATTCTGTTCGCACTATGGTACTGTGGAGCGAATCCATCAAGTTAATCACGCCATCCGACAAACATTTGAAGGAAAGGAGTGCTCTGTTGCATTCCTGGACGTACAACAGGCATTTGACCGAGTATGGCATAAAGAGTTATTATACAAATTAAAACTTTGCTTTTCAAATACTGTTTACATGATCCTAAGATCTTATCTTCAAGATAGCATGTTCCAGGTCAAGATTGGAGACACTCTAACACCTATATATCAAATAGAAGCTGGAGTCCCTCTGGGATCAGTGTGGGGCCCGATATTATATACAATATATACAACTAATTTGCCATATAGTAATGACGTAATAATAGCGACCTACGTAGACGATACGGCTCTACTCTCATGTCATAAAGACACGGCATCTTTGAAATTACAAAGAGACCTAGATAAAGTAGGAAAATGGTTTAGGAAATCGAGAATAAAAGCGAGTGCTGCAAAATCAACTCATATGACATTCACCCTAAAGCGAGCGGTAAAGCTTGATGGTATTGAACTTCCCCAGCAAACATCTGCAAAATACCTGTGAATGCACCTGAACAAGAAGCTTACGTTACGATCGGAGAGATCACATTAAGGCTAAGCGAGATCAAGCAAATATCAAATTTAAGGAGTTATACTGGCTCACAGGCAGACAGTCCTCACTTAGCCTGGAAAACAAACTTCTAGTCTACACAAGTATAATTAAACCTGTTTGGACATGGTATCGAGCTATGGGGTTCGGCTAGTCACTCCAATATTGAAATCCTACAAAGCTTTCAAAATAAAGCTTTAAAGACTTTAACTGGCGTCCCGTGGTTTGTAACGAATTCAGAGGTACACGAATATTTAGAAATGCCATCAGTCAAATAACAGATAGACAAGTCTTATGACGCGTACAAACGGAGACTGAAACTTCATGTAAATTAATTGGAAAAAGAGTTTATGAATAATGAACATAGCATATTTCGATTGAGAAGGTCCAGACTAGCTTCTATCTGAAGCTATTTTTTAAATATGAGTTTACACACCAGTGGGTGTGGTGGTTGAGATTAACTCAAAAACTATTTAAATGTCGAGCAAATTTGATTATACGATTTAATTACATTATTAACTACTAGTGATTACTTTAGATTATTTTTTTGTCTATATGTATATTACATAATAGCACGTTTTTGCGGCGTTAATTGTCAGTAGGTTAAATTTAAACCACTCTGTTAAATTATTCAAATCGTTTTGAGCTTGTGCTACAATATTTTTAATGTTGGCCCCAAAGTAAAAAAGACAAGTGTCATTTGCATACAATGTGAGATAGCTCTTTAGTTTCAAAAATGTTATATCATTTACGTAAAGCAAGAATAATTGTGGCTCTAGTATAGATCCTTGCGGTACACCACAGTTGATAGATAGCATTTTACTCTGAGTCTCATTTATTTTAACTGTCTGAAACCTGTTCGTAAACCACACGTAACCTTTATTTGAAATGCTATCAAAAACACCCTGTGTTTTCTCGTAGTAGACCCAGTACCTTATCTAGTATTCCATAGTTATGAAGCTTTCTCGGTAATAAGTCGTGGCAAACAGTATCAAACGCCGTTTTCAGGTCAATGAAAAGTCCTAACGCAATTTGTTTGTTATCTTGACTTAGATAGATAGATAAATATACTCTTTATTGTACACCCATATGATATGACAATGAGAAACACTATTTAAATAAAATATACAATAGGCGACCTTATCGCTATAATGGCGATCTCTTCCAGGCAACCTTAAGGCATAGGAAATAATGGGGAGGAAAAAGGGGTTGAGGGTGTGAATAAATATAATTATTATGACTTATTTTGATTTTATTTGTAAGGTCCAGTATTATGATTTTTAAAGTGTTAATCCACACTGAGGATAGAAAAATCACTTAAAGAAAGCATAAAAATTTGAATGGCTTCATAAATTTTTTTTACTATTTGAGTAGGCTTAAAGTTGTTGATTTGCAGATAAATTTGTTTATGGTCTGATATAGCTGAGTTGACGATAGTAAATTTAAAATCATGGTCTTTTAAGTTTGTCGTAATGTGATCAATTATAGATTTGTTTGTGGTAGAATCTCTTGTGCAGTATGTTTTACAAATTATATTTAGGACCTTTAGCCCCGATTCTCTAATCATTTCTTTATATCTAGTTACCTTACTACTTTTTTTTATAAGATCGATATTGAAGACTCCCATAATGATAGCTCGCTTATGTATTTGCAATTGAGCCTCATAGTCTTCTAAAAAGGTCTTCAAGTTAGTGTCCCCTGGGTTGTTTGGGTGGGTGTCCCCTGGGTTCCTTTGACATGGACCCACAAATAATTGTTGCCATTTATATACTACGATTCGCTAAGGTTGTGTTTTAAGTTGTTGTGAATGTATATCAACACACCACCCCCTCTTGTGTCAGTTCTTATGTGTACAGTAGTCGGTATAGTTAGCAATATACATTTTAGCTCATCTAATTTGCCTTTTTGACATTTTTGACATTTGCCTTTTGACTTTTACAGATGCTTCTGGCATTTAGGTATAAAAAAGACAAGTTGGATTTCTCTGTATGTATATCTTAATAGCTGGTTACTATTTCGTAACCTATGTTATTATGGCAAGATTTTTTTTGACGCCCTAGTTTTTTCCTTCTTTTTGCGTTCTTGGATTTCTCGGATTATATTTTCGTCTGCTTGCAAGCAGATATCTTGTGTTCCAGACATCTTGTGATCAATTTTATTGAGAGCCTCTGAAAGTGCCTTTATTCTACTATACTCTCACCACACCTCATTGTCAATGTGTGTTACCTTTATTTGAAGTTGTTCAAACACCACACGTAACCTTTATTTGAAGTGCTATCAAAAACGCCCTGTGTTTTCTTTTTCGGCACAACCATCATACACGTAATTAGCCAGTTGAACTTTTTCTGCAGCATTAGTACCACGGTGGAACTCGTAAATAACGCGATGTTTCAATTTTGTTATCAACGCAAACAGAAAATACAGAAGGAAAATGACAAGTGAATGACGGTTAACTAAACATAATTACATGTGCAAATAGCTATATTCATTTAAATTTGGACTTTCTAACCAAAGAGCAGAAACGTTTATTTTAACAATTTAAGTATCATATGTAAGGACCCAATATTATTAATTGTTTAGTTTTTTTCCTTTTACCTAATTTAAATCTAATTTATTTCATATTATTATTTACGTTCTATTGAAAAACCAGTAATTGCAAGATTGTTAATGCGTGACATAAACGCTACTAAAAGTGTGATGTGGAAGAGGAGGAGGGAAGAGGCGTATCTCGTCATGTCTCGTGTCTGTTTCTTTTTATTTATTTATATTACATTTACTAGGATATTTACAACTCTAGAGGTGACAAATAGGTGTATTAGTGTAAGCTGTGTTATAGCTGTAAAGTATTGTATATAATATCATACAGCCTACGTAAACGGTTACAGAATAAACAAAATAAACTATATATTCAGTTGTGTGGATTACTGTTATCTCTCTGTTAACAAATGTTATAGTACTAAGATCGTTTTCATTTCGCTAAGAGATAGGTAGCAAGCCATTAAATAATAAGTTATTATCAATTCACAATATATATTTATATTCTATAATAATAAAAAAGTACATTTTATTTTTTTATACAAAAGTGAGTAATACAGAAGAAAATGAAATTGTCACTGTCACCAGTGGTGCGACAATATGCACTTGTTGTTACTGGTAAGTAACTGAGTGTATCTATATTATATTTTATTAAATCTCTTACTATATTACTACTTCCATTTATTCTAAGTAAAAAAATATACGATTTTTTATAGTTCATCTTATTTAGAAATTGCTTACTTATACTCTCTTTCCAAAATCCTAAAATTAAATCAAATCAAATCCTTTTTTTTAAATTATCTGATTATTTGTCCGAATAAATGTGTCCGATCTTTCAATTCGATGCCTATTGCACATAGTATGGATACAAAATCGGATGGATTTTTTAATATTGATCCATACAAGTATTGAGAACATCCCTAAGAGAAGTTAGCTTTAATATACGTGCCGCATAACACTGCCTTCTTAACTTCATTTAAGCACCTGGAATTTTACATATACGTTCACCAATTCAGGTTTAAAATTTTTACTAAATATAATATATAGCGATAACATAATTCAAGCTAATATATTAATCTTTATGCCTATATATACATCGTAATATCTAAATGAACATACGTTTTATATACAGATAATATTGATTGGATGCTTCCTAAGGATAAGTGTTCCACAAGGATCTATTTTTGGTCACCTTTCATTTACTCTTTTCAATAAGGACTTATCTTTTTACGTAACGTATTTGTTTGATATTGTACTGGACTACATTTTTATAGAACAAATCAAAACCTTTTTTCTAAAAAATTTATTAAATATTATAATTTAGCATTACCTAATGTTAAAAGAAGCTTCTTTTAACGTTAGAATTTCATAAATAGTACCTTTCGGTGTTTCGATGTTACCTATAGATTCTAACCATTGATGCTTACTTGAAAATACTATCAGGTAGACTAAACTACAAATGAAGGATATTAATACTGCTTGACTTCGATTCTTATTATTTTGTATTATCGAATGCTATTATGGGGCAGCTTTGCAGAAATAAATCATACTACAGAAAACATATTTGATGCTATAAAAAAGGTGTTAATATAAATAAAACATAAAGATAAGCTTGTAACGCGTAGTCATCACCTCCAACAAGTAAACAAATAATTTAAGGGTCTGAGTATGCACCACTATAATAAAATTCTATTTAAAGAAAATGATGCTAGACAGCAAAGTATTTTATATTGTTTGCAAATATTTAAAAATAATTTAAAAAATATGAGGAATTAATGTCAGCATCTGTTAGACCTGATCGGATGTTTTTGAAACAGCTTCACGCTATATCCCGCACATGGCAGGTTAGGCAGATGTAACTGCATGAATCTTAGCGACCCAGTGTAAAGACGTTCCTTTACTTTGTCCCTGCTTTCCGTCTTTTTCGAGGCTTTGCGTGTGGCATTGATATTCAAGAGCATTTGCTGAATTTCTATGTTGAGTTACATGTTTGCGTAGGCCACTTTGCTGGAGGAGGACTCTACTATAGCACTCGTTTACTTCAAGGGTCAACGGAAAAAAATGATAAGCCCATGTAACTACTGACACATCTGGTGCAATTGGAGAGGAAAATCATGGCTATATATTTATATTATATAAAGTGAAAGAGACGTTTGAATGGCAACGCGCATGTCACGTGTCAACCGTTATTCTAGTTTACATTAATCCTTCAATTAATGCTATAAAATTATATATTTTTAATTTCTGCTCATTTATTTAATGTTTATGGTGTTGATAAGATAGTAGTTGACGTTTTCATAAAGGCTTATTTCTAAGTAAACAGTAGAAGTTAAATGCAAACATGTTAATACCTGCTTAAGCATATTGAGTGCATTCATATTTAAAGGTTATTTGGATTGTTTAAAGTCAAAGTCATGGTTTTTTTTTTAGCTTCACGCTTTTATCCCGCACATGGCAGGGTAGGCAGAGGGAACTGCAGGAACTATAAGAACCTAGTGTTAAGACACTCCGTTACTTAGTCTCTGCTTACTCCGTCCCCACTTTCATGGTTTTCATTTATAAAATTATATATTTTTAATTTCTGCTCATTTATTTAATGTTTATGGTGTTGATAAGATAGTAGTTGACGTTTTCATAAAGGCTTATTTCTAAGTAAACAGTAGAAGTTAAATGCAAACATGTTAATACCTGCTTAAGCATATTGAGTGCATTCATATTTAAAGGTTATTTGGATTATTTAAAATCAAAGTCATGGTTTTCATTTAAGTATAAATGATTTAAAAAGAAAACCATTTGTTTACAATCTTTTTCTCTTAATATGGGGCATTTTGTGTGTCTATCTATAATATGTACATATATTATTTGTAAGAAGAGATAAATTATTTGTTAAAAATCTAACCGGACAATAATTAAAAGTACTAGTATTCACAAGTAATTAATTAATATATGAAAAAAATACACTATGTCTGTAATGTAAAGCTTGGTTGATTAATAATAATCTCAAAACCAAAATAATTTTTTAACACGTACTGATTTTAATGGATAATTAATTATCTTAATATTTGATAGTTAGTATATTAACATTGAAATAGTATTTATAATATTTGAATAAAATTAAAATACGTTAACTGTTTCGATGTTACCATTCCAAGTGTTTTTTTATTATGACACTTTCTTTGTTTAGCTTCACGCTTTATCCCGCAAATTGCAGGATAGGCAGAGGGAACTGCAGAAATCATACGAACCTAGTGTTAAGACACTCCGTTGCTTAGTCCCTGCTTTCTCCGTTCCTGCTTTCCGCCTTTTTTCGAGGCATTCAATGTTGAGTGGCGGAACTCAACACCGCGCTTTGCCTAGTTTCCAGAGCGAAGAAAATGGAAATAGAAAAATCGAACCCACAAACCGGAGCGTTTACAGGCAGACGCATCCGCCTCTGCACCACGGCTATCCTCAAGTTCTAGGTTAAACAAAGACACCTACTGCTATGCATGAGAAAAAGTGCATGCTTAAAAGAGTGCAGTTCACCACTTATATTCACCACTTACATTGCACTCAGAATGTATTATGTTATTCACAGATATATGCTAGTATATGTTTTGTCTAACTATACGCTATATACCGCATACAGAAGAAGATGGGAAGTAGGCAAGGGAAACTCAGTGATCAGAAACTTCGTTTCCCGGCTTCCATCATTTAGAGGTTGGATGTTAAATAGCCGACATCAATGTCGTGCTTCGTCTGGCAAAGTTTTTGTCTTTTACCAGGGCGAAGAAAAGTAATATGTAATTATTCGAAAAATTAGGAATAATTACCTTCGTGGCACAGAGGCCTACGGTTTGTGGGTGAGTGAGAGTGAGTGAAAAAAGGCAGAAAGCGAAGACGGAGAAAGCAGAGACTTAACATAGTAATGTTGCAACACTGGGTTCCTATAGTTCCTGCAGTGCCTTCTGCCTACTACTTCTGAAGAAAAAAAAAACGTTTTTTGGTGTTTCAGCTAATTTTGCAATTTTGACAACTGGCATTAGTATCGGGTGGTCGTCACCATCATTGGTCAAATTAAGAAATCCAAATGAGACGCCACTAGAGAGACCAATTACAGACGAAGAAGGATCATGGATCATCTCTATGGGTTATTTAGTGGCTGTTTTTAGTAAGTTTTAACGATATTATTTCTTGCTTCACAATAGTACAGTACGTATAACAGCACAGGCAGAAGAAGCGTATTGCTAAGACACTCTGTTCCTTTATTTCAGGCTTTCGAGATATCGCATTTTACGTGGAATGTCAGTAGGAAAAAATTGAAGATACTAAATTTTAGCAGAATGGGAAGCGAATCTACAACGGTTATGTTATTAGCAATAACAGCTTAGGCTGATTGTATTTTTAACTGGCCCATCTGTTGCCTATTTAGCATAACATTTTATTTCTTATTATATTGAAGAGTAGATGAAGTAAATTTATTTTTATTACATTTACTTTTCATATAAGTTTAAGATTAATTTATTGGGAAAAATTAGTACCACATTTTAGACCATGCAAATAAATCATAAACAAAAACAGGTATCATAATAAGAGACATACGTAATAACAAACACTCCATTATCCGTCATTATGAATGCTTAGATCTTTAAAACTTTGCAACAGTTTTTAATAGATATGAATGAATGATTCAAGAAGAAAGCTTATATTTATAAAATATGTTCAATATAGTAGAGGAACACTGTTCATTTTTAAAGCGTCTGATGTGATGTCCCTCTTTCAAGAGTAACCTCTTAAAAAATATGTTTATGTTGTGGTCTGACAAAAAAAGATTATATGTATAGGCATTCTCTGATAAATTTAATATCATTGTAGTACCCAAGTTAAGGGCGGGTCGATGGTGTTTAATAAAATAATCCTTCATGTACCAAAAGAGGCAAGAGAACCCTACTACATAGATATGGATGATATATTGCGATGAATCTACATAAATCCCTGTCGGGGTAGTCAGAGAGAACCGAGCGTCAAGCGCTGTGGTCCCTGTAAACTCCTCTCGCCTCGTCTACTGCTGTGAGGAGTGGAGACGAATGCGGCGTTGGGGACCGCTGCCCAGCATGCCATGTCCAGAACGGCGGGAAGTGCAAGACGGAGCTACAAATAACTATAATTTTATATCAAACAATAGAATAATTATATAAGACATTAAAATTATTCTTTCAGGTAGCATAGCGGGTGGCATGCTTCTAGATAGAATGGGTCGGAGGAATTCCATTATCATAGTATTGATACCGAAACTTTGTGCAGCGATTATTTTGATATTTGCTAACAAAGTGTGGATTTTTATTACATGTCGGACGGTTATGGTAGCAGTAGATTGTTTCGTGCTGATTGCGGTACCTGTATATGCTTCTGAGATAGCCAGTGTATGTATGCCTAAGTGTCTTATTGGATTTGATTTTATACTGTGTTTTATATGTCAGATCAGGTTTTTATGAGTTATAACAAAGGGTAAATCTCAAACGGTATCATCGTTCTCATTTATCGTCTTGAGCGAGATAAGCCCTATGAAAAAAAGATTGAATTTAATTTAAAAGAAAGAAATTTTACTTGCGTAAATTGGAAATTAGATATATTTTTAACTTAACGACTATAATGAAGAAGACTAACATTAATAGAAGAAGAACTGCTTAGCGTTCCATCGATTCACTATGCGGGTGATGGGCCTTCACTTTGTAGGGGATTTGCGACCTAAGTGTCGGTTTCTTATTTTGTTGAATTTCTTCAAAACTGCGAAATGAATATTAGCATATGACTAAAATAGAAACAGAAGAATTAGGTTATGCTACAATAAAAGCAGTACTAAGAATAATTACTACTGCTACTTCTACTATCTATTGCAGCAGACAAGCCAGTGTAAATGTTATTTTCTTTACAGAAAGAACATAGGGGGTCTCTAGGCACATTTCTACAGTTATTCTCAGCATCAGGAATACTCTTCACATGGTCCATTGGCCCGTTCCTGTCATATAACACTTTTAGCATCGTGTTTGCTAGTACGTTGTTTGCATTATATTTGCCATTGCTGATCTTACCAGAGACACCATTTCAGCTGTTTTCTAATGGTACCATCTTCATATAATTTATTGAATCAGTATCAAGGTATGTTTTAGTATAACGAATGGAAACAACAATTATCGCATTCACGTTTAACGACTATTATCCCACTGTGCCTTAATGGCCTCTTCTAGAGGTTAATAAACGTAAATATGTCGTCGCGTTAGTCATAGTAATTTAGTACCATGCTTTATGCCAAATTTTAAAATTTTCTGATATCTGGTACATTCCCATGATCTTGATAAGATTTTTGCTTTTAGATACGTGTAATTTAATCTTTTTTTCCTAGTATGCATTAGAACATTCTTATATGAATTATTAACATATGGATTTCATACTAGTTAGATACAATAAGAACATAAAATGAATATATTGTTATATATCTAAGCTTCAAATTTTTCAACCACTAGTTTCAGCCGTATCTTACAGGTAATTTGGATGAAGCATTGAAAGTACTTATAAAATTACGTAATTCCGAAATCGTTGCAAGAGAGGAAATAGAAGAATACAGCATTTCAAAGAGCAAGAAAGAGAACATTGATATAATAGGCTTGTTTAGAGACAGAACCTTCTTAAAAGCATTAGCTTTGGGCATATCTCTTGGAGCTGGAAGTCAGTTAATTGGCATAAACGCGGTTATGTTTTATTTACAAACCATTATGGAGGTTGCGAACACAAGCGTTCGGCCTGAGATAGCTTCAGTGATAACTGGAGTCATTCAAGTCGTAGGAAGTTTTTGTACAACTTTTATCACATACAGATTTGGGCGGAGGATCATTCTGCTGTGTACTCTAGTTGGCTTCTTCGTTGGAATGGTGTTTTTTTTATTCTTTTGTCAGTTAATACACTACAATAGTAAAAAGCTTCACCTTTTCTTTGAAAACGGTATAGAGCATCAGTAGTTTAAATATTGGATAGCAGGGGTCCTGCTGAATAAAAATTTGAATAATATTAACCTATTAACCGCCTTTTAACAATATTTACCTACGCAATTTCAAAGTTGTCATTAATTTTATAATTTTTATCTAAATGTTACGTAAAATAATAGTTATTTTCAGATGGGACTAGGAATATTTTTCAAGGTGTCTGAAGTAAATGGCTACGTAGTGACTGGCATATTCAATTTCTTACCAGTTACCGCTGTGGTTCTCATCATAATGAATTACTCTATCGGTAAGGTTTCATAATTTTCTATTGTAATGTAATATAATACTGTGTATTCGCTTATAATATGCAATATATTTACGTTAAAAATTATTAATGTTCTGATCTGACCGTGACCACGATTATGTGATTATGAGACATAGCGGGTTGATGAATTATTTTCATTATTTTATTCAACTTACTAGAAAAAAGTGAAGCATTGAGTTCCACCACTCTCGAAAAATTAAGAGAAACTGGGGAAGTCTCAACAGTAGATGCTCTGTACCCTGCTATTTTTTATTACTTTTCATTATATTTTTAACAGGTATTGGATCTCTGCTTTGGGTAGTTGCATCAGAGTTATTCGAGGGTCCTGCTAGAGCTACAGGCTGCACTATCAGCATAACCGCAGCTACTTTCACAATTTTCTTTTCTACTAAGTACTTTGCGTCAATGATAACGGCGCTGGGACCGGCGTATACTTATTTTACATATTGTTGTATATGTGTTGTATTTTTTGCTATAATAAGCATTTTCTTACCTGAGACAAAAGGGAAGAGTTTTAGTGAAATTCAAGTGGCTTTAGGTGAAAGGAGCGACCTTTGAGTCATATTAAAGTAAGAAATTGTATATAATAGTTATTGTAAACTATAATTGGAACGTAAACGTTTTTATATTGTTTTAAGGAGTGTTTACAAAAAGTTGAATACTTTCTTAATTATGAACAACTTATTATTGCAAATTTACATCTCATATATAACTGATTGATCCTTTGACTAAAAACTATTTGGACAGGAACCAATAAAATCTTTGAATTCGATTTATAGTCATTACAACAAGGGTTGCTGCAACAGATTATCACTTTTTGTTGGAATAAGGTGGATGCCTAAAATATTTCGGTATGTGGTCTAGCGTTGTCGTGAAGCAGTAATGGCGTACAGCGATTGACCAGTCTCGAGTTTGGAATTACTAACAATAGAAGTCTTCTCTAATCGTATTGTCCGATTGGAGAAAACTATAATAAGCCACTAGTCATGTAACGTTTTTTTTGACACAACGTCTGAATGACACAAACTGAAAATACAGAAGAAATAAAACAAGAGAATGACGCTTAATGAAACACCAATATATTTTTTTAGCTTCACGCTTTTATCCCGCACATGGGTAGGCAGAGGGAACTGCAGGAACCGTAGGACCCTAGTGTTAAGACATTTCGATGCTTAGTGCGTGTTTTCTCCTTTCCCGCTCACAATATATGTGTAAATATATTATATGACTATATAAATTTAAATTTAGAAATCCTAACTAAAGATCAGAAATTTGTGTCTAAAGCGGTCTTTTATTTTATTCTTTTTTATAATCTAAATTTAATTTACTTTGTATCATTGTTATTTGTCTACTTGTTTGATTGTCTCGTGTCTACTTCTTTTTTTATTTATACTATAATACTTATCACAAGTCAGTACCCTTCAATAGTTATGTTGATAAAATTTTATTTTATATTTTTTGAATCATTTTATATATACTCGTATATATATATATATATATATATATATATATATATATATATATATATATATATATATATATATATATATATATATATATATATATATATATATATATATATATATATATATATATATATATATATATATATATATATATATATATATATATATATATATATATATATATATATATATATATATATATACATACTGGGTGTGGATGTAACGGCGACCTTAATTTCAAGCATAGTATTAACTAGCCTTTATAAACTTTGTAAAATTATAAAAGAAGTAAAATTTTCAAAAATAAAAAAATATTTTTTTCAAACAAAATTAATAATTACATTATTGTTCCAAAATAAAACGCCATTTGTCAAGTATGACGCGAGCGTACACTATACTGTCAGAGCGGGACAGAGATATATCTTTTTTTCTTTTGGTTATTTATTGAATGAAAGGTGACAGAATGACAACTTTTAATAGTATTTTTGTAGTACGTCATTCGTATTTCATGATGACTACCTCACGCGTTAGACATCTTGTATAAATATAACGTGAAATTTAAAAAATGATGCTGTACGCAAATTATGAATAATTATTAAATAGTTTTTTGTATATAGCCTCGAAATAATTTCCCCTATAAGTAGTTTTGATAATGGCCGCCGTGTCAGATACAGCCTGTATATATATTATATATTTTTCATGCAAAAACATACAAATTGTGTAAACGATGTGATTTAATGAATAATACGTAAGCAAAATATTTCGAAAAGATACAAATTCGAGAAAATCAAAGAAATCTATATATTGTATTGTATATTTATGTGTATTATATATTTATTATAATATATTTCGTTTATTTTTATATAAAATTGGAAATATATATCATTTATATATTATTACTTGCTACTTTAATCTCATCAGAATGACTCCTGATTTTTTAAATTTTTTTGCTTAATGTTTTAATACAAATTTGAAAAATATAAAAATTATATAATTTAGCTCTACTTGCATATGTACGCAAAAAAGATCCAGTATGTTTTTAATTTGTGATCAACAACAATTTTCGATTTTTATTGAGAAATTTCTCCGAAAAGGAATCAAACTCACGACTGTTTCTGTTACGCTGAAACGCTTTACAACTCCACAATAAAAAAAAAAAACAAATTATATTCAAAACGCATTTTATTTTACAAAAAGCCACAAACTAACTAAATATAAATCACAATGATGCTCGAGGCTTATCAACTAAGGCTGCGATAACAACACATACATATATACACTGTATGTTTCACCTAAAGTCCACATACCTAGTAATAATAGAGAATGACCTATCAAAATATCCACATATTTAACATATATTTACTTCACATATATGTATATGAAAATTATATGTCATTACAATATATGGTACAGCCAATATTTAACTAGATATATTATTATAATAATCATCACCATTTATTTATATTCTAATGAATTAAAAAAAAACTAAAACGAGAAACTTAAAAAATCCACAACTGTTTAAAACTCGTTTCATCCCGTTCCAGTAGGAATTTGGAGATACCACATTCTAAAGCTACTTTATCGGGGACGTTAAGATAAATTTTTTACCCTTTATATTAAATATATTTTACTATTATTTGTTTAATATACCTTACTTAACCCTTCAAAAAGTATAGGAAATCAACTATCGTTAGTTATCCCGCATGCACATATACTCACACACACACACACACACACACACACACACACACACACACACACACACACACATACAAGAATGCACGCATACACACACATGCACAAGCAGACACACAAACACATACTTATACTTTAATGTTCACTTAACCCGTAGGAAAATATTTTATTATTTATATGCATAATAACCTATTTTGTTTGTTTGTCTGTTATATTAAAGGTGGTTTAAAGTTGCTAGTTTAAAAGCTCCAGTTATACCAAAACAACAACTGTACAAAAAGAAAGCTTTTTAGAAGCTGTGGATATTTAGTTTAAAGTTCAGTGACATCACAATTCAAAAATGTCATCTTAAATATAACAATAATAGATGAAGCATAATAATATATAGAAATACTTAAAACTACTTGAGCAATCATAAGATATTTTTGTCCCGCCATTTTGTTTTCATGCCACCATTTTGTGTTCCCAGCACAATTAGCTTACGTAAAATCTACTAAAACATTTATTATTTTGTTCATGACATTTACGGTAACCAAGTTATTAAAATATAAAAATTTAATATGTTAATAATTTTTAAAAAAATCTAATATATATGTATATATATATATATATACAATTACCTACCTACAATAAAAACAGACAAACAAATGTAATCAACTTTAAATACGAAATAAAGACAAAAGACAACTTTTATCTTTTATAGAAAAATATAACTACGTCTTCCTAAATCTTAGTCTCAAAAAACAAAGCGCTAGAGCACCTACAATCCACGCTACGGTGATAAGGAAGCCGTAATATACATCAGGGTCTTGTATAGTGGCGCCTTTCTCCATCATGTCGCGGAGAGATTTAGCTGGAATAGTGAAAGGGAGAGCGAAGGCGATTATGCGGAGAATGCTTGGCATACCTTCTAGAGGCCAGAGGATACCTGGGAGAAACAAAAATATGTATATATTTACAAGTTACTAAGAATAAGGTAATCCTTTTTTTTATATTATTTATTTATCAGGTTATTTAAAGAAAGAAAGAACGAAGTGTTATGACACTCCGATTCTACTAATAATGTATGTATATTAAAATTGTTTGGTTAGAGATTCATTTTCTACTTTTCGAACTTTGCCTTGCTACCAGTGTAAAAAAAATGAAAATAATTAACTTTTGTCGAGTGAGAATCGAACCTACATACCGTAGCGTTTAAAAGTAGAGGCAGTGCCTTTGCGCTACGATGGTCCACTTATTATAGTTTTTTCTAAGAAGATTAAGATTTTATAGGGTTTTTGCAGCAAGACTGAATGGGAGATTTATTAGCCTATATGTAAAAATATAGCTGGTTCTTCCCGCGGCAACTATCTATTAATTGATTTCAACTTATTACTTTGTACTAACCCACTAGGAGCTTATGTTGCTTAAAATATATATATTTTTATTTTATTAATAAATTATAAGACCAAAATGACACACAGTAAATTTGAAATCAGTTTGTCAATATGAAGCACTTTAGAATTTAGCTTTACGCTTTATACTATTGCATTTTAAAAGTTATTTATTTATAACATTTTTATACTTCAAATAATATAAAAAAAAATTAAACAAACTCACCACACAACAAAATCATGGGATAGAAACTTCCCGTAGCTATGAAGAAGGATAGTGTATAGCTTGAACATAATACGGATAGGAGGAATCCGTAACACATTCCTCCTAGACCTTGCAGGAACAAAAGGGACCCGATAGTCCAGAGGGATCCTCTGTAGGGTAGATTGTACCCTACGTAGGACACTATCATCATTTCAAATGTCTGAAATTGAAAAAAATTACAAATTAGTGGTTAGTTGAAGAAAAAAACGTGAAAAACTCAGTGGGTTGCAAAAGTGCGAGAAACTCAGTGGGACTTCGGCTGTTTTTTCTTTTCTTTTATTTTTTTTTTAATTTGCTAAAAATCTTTCTATACCAGAGCGTGAACCAGAATAGTGAATAGCTTAATAAAAAAATATTGAATTTTAAAATTACAATGAAAATTTTTTTTTTTATCCTGCACATGGCAGGGTAGGCAGAGGGAACTGCAAGAACTGTAGGAATCTAGTATGAAATACTCCTGTAAATGCGAGAGATGGATTTTTCTATTTCCATTTTCTTCGCTCTGGAACTAGGCAACGCGCGGCGTTGAGTTCCGCCACTCAACACGCAATACCTCAAAAAAGGCGGAAAGCGGTAACGGAGAAAGCAGGAACTAAGCAACGGAGTGTCTTAACACAAGGTTCCTATGGTTCCTGCAGTTCCCTCCGCCTACCCTACCAAAGCGTGAAGCTTTAAAAGAGAAAGAAAAGAAACAATATTAACTCTCACCTGTATAAGTATGACGAGTGACTGCAGGATCACGTGCACTTGCAACATCTCGCTGGGCCGCACTCCGGCGACGGCGCTGCGCTCCCACACGCCCTCGAGCCGGTCCGATATGATGAGAGTTGACGTCACGATGGAAGCGAGGAAGAAGATTATACTGGAATTTGTCAAGATAAGTATATATATATATATATATATATATATATATATATATATATATATATATATATATATATATATATATATATATATATATATATATATATATATATATATATATATATATATATATATATATATATATATATATATATATATATATATATATATATATATATATATATATATATATATATATATATATATATATATATATATATATATATATATATATATATATATATAATATATATATATATATATATATATATATATATATATATATATATATATATATATATATATATATATATATATATATATATATATATATATATATATATATATATATATATATATATATATATATATATATATATATATATATATATATATATATATATATATATATATATATATATATATATATATATATATATATATATATATATATATATATATATATATATATATATATATATATACATATATATATAACTTTTCCATTTAAAATCAATAAGATGACCAAATGTGTACGTCAGATAGAACGTACGGAAGAGTGTCAGAGGAGCCCAATTCGATAATAAACATTGAATTGAGCACACACTCCACGACTTAAAAGTCACTAAAGTTATGATGGTTCCAAGCGCGGCCTGGTGAGAAGAGCCCACAACAAACTCAGCCAGGTTTCCCTAAACCTATTGTGATCACTTCAAAAACGTCATTCTAACTTATGAGCAATTCATTAATTCCATGCCGTTTTATCATTAATGTAATCCTTTACACTATAATAGGATTTAGTAATTAATTGCCGTTTTATAAAAAAAAAATATTATTTAAGGAGAGATCAAATACTTCTTACGGCAGTTTATTGTAGAAACGGGCACAATTACATGAGAAGGGGTTACCTATTTTATGAAGCCTTGTGGTGGGCATAACAAGTTTATACTAATAAGTATCTCGTATTAACATTGTGAACATCACAATTTGTTCTAAATTTATCAATATTTTTATGAACATACATTAAATTTTCGAATATATACTGACTGTGAAGAGTCATGATTTTAATATCTTTAAATTTATCCCTAAGAGAATCTCTGGGCCTCATGTTATAACAATTTTGTGTTCATGCGGCAATGTAAGTGAAAGCGCGACTTTTCAAGGTTCAATTCTCAATTGAGGTATTAAATTAAAAAAAAAAATGAATCATGTATTCTCATTTTGAATAAAATTATTTGAATTTGAATTTGAATTATCTCTAATACCTTGATGTCCATCTCAAATTTAAAAATAAAAGTAGTAAAAAGCATAAATATACTCACGTAACCATAACGCCCGGCGCCATGTAAGCAACCACTTCTGTCTCCATTTTACCGTATACGGGCTCTTGAAATCTTACTGGCAACTAACAAATACAATAACTTAAATTAAATTAAACAATTATATTTTTTTAAAATTATTAATAAAAATCTTACAGAAATTAAAAAATAGGAGAGCAATAGGAAGTGACTTTGCAGTATCGGCTACGGTTAATAACTATCTATATATAAATATATGAATATAATTCTAATGAACTCTCTCTATTCTCTCCGCAAATGATAATGAGAGAAATAATTGTTACCTGTACAAGTTCTTCGTGTTTCCCACAAGCTAACATGGTGCGTTTAGCGAACTTCTCATACGCTTTGTGCATTTGCATTTTAATGAAATGCGATATTTGAAAATCTGAAATATTTGAAAAAGCTATTATATATTGTAGTATAAAAAGGTTTTTTTTTCAGTAGAATACTTACTACTTGACTTGGACTCAAAACTTGTTTGATCGGTGCAGTATGGTTATAAAATGTGACACCGATAGTAATGAGTAATATTCTTATACAAAGATAATGTATATACTATAAAATATATGCTTATACAAGCTATAATTAAAGTTTAAATTGCAGTAATGAAAGTAATTTAAATTATTTTTTTTATAAATCGTTTTTAAGTTTTTATGACAATTCGCCACTTTACGCTGAATGCTACGGCATTACCTTACCCCGTAAACTCAAAGTTAAAAAGGATGTCATTATTCAAAATATAAATATATTAGTTGTAGTTTTAAGAAAGTACAAACATAGACATATATCAGTACATCCTTCACTCTACTAACGACATAAAATGAAATGTTGAGATCCGCCACTCAACATACAGTGACTCAAAAAGTGTGGAAACACAGAACAGAGTGTTTCAACTCTCTGCCTAAACTAAATGCGGGAAAAAGAGTGAAGAATAAAAAAAACATACCAGTCATATCCACCCAAACGCTAATAGTGCTCTCGTCTAGTGTCTCATCGTCGGACCTTCCTTCGGTGACTCTCACAGAGAGAGCATCACTAAAATTGTGTGGAAAGTGTAAAGCTCCATACAAATGGTGTTTGGCGACAGCAAATTTTGCGTCTTCTATCGTTTTGTATTCCGTCTGGGAAATTAAATGTGAAATATTAGTATTTTTTACTAATAATAATTACTGAGTATTAAAATAATGGGCTTGATCTAATTATTAATAATGTAATGGTATTAATAATAATTCGACGAGAAAAAAAGATTATTCTCCACCCTAGTGGAGAATTAATAATAACTACTTAGCTTGTTTCAGTACGTTGTGTAAAAAATAAATAACTATAAATACTTAGCTCAGTGGTAAGAGCACTTGCACGGTTTGAAAGAGGGCGCGGGTTCGAGGCCCGCTGCGTTTAACTTATTATATGTATTCTTTGAGTATTTTTCTATCCTCAACGTCGTATATACTTTGAAAATTATAAAAAATAAGCAATACTTACAGGAAACAAATTGCGATTTTCCAACTCTTCAAGGAACCAACAGCTTAGCATGTATTGTACACAGGTTTCGTCTTCTCCTTGGCTCACAGTCGTTAAGTTACCATTTCTGCATGCATCGAAACTAACTGCAAAATAAATATGATAGTGTAAATACGAAATACAGGTAAATATCTATTTTAAATATATATTTTATCTGTAAGTTAAATTAACCGTAGGATAAGAAGTATATTTAATAGATTTCAATCGGTTAAGAAACTAGTTGAAAGAAGAGTGAATGTTAATAATTTTAGATTTTATTCGAGTTATACTATTATTATTAAGTCATTTATTGGGCGTAGAGTAATTATAGAACTTAAATAATATTAATTTATTTTGTAAAATTTTTTAAAATGTTTGTTATTGTGCCTTTGCATGCATGCTTATGTCAAAAACGTTTAAACTGTTCTTAATGCAATTTCTATTTTGTTTAGCATTTGTATTATTAATATTAGCTTACAAATTATAAGAAAAATTCAATCAATTCATCAAATTCCCTTAGTTTATTGAATGATCTAAAAGAGACATATTAAAGTTTCAAGCCAATTAATGGAAATAAGGTTGAAAATTACTAGAACCGTTGTGTCGCATAGGAGTAGCGTCTACCTGTAAACGTGACGGTTTGTGGGTTCGATTCCCAATAGAGGAAGATAGATTTTTCTACTTCCATTTTCTTTGCTCTGGAAACTTAGGAAAAAGCGGTGTTGAGTTTCGCAACTCAACACGCAATGCCTCGAAAAAGGCGGAAAGTAGGGACGGAGACAGCAGGGACTAAGCATCGGAGTATGTTAACACTAAGTTCCCATGATTCCTGCAGTTCATACTGTCTACCCCGCTATGTGCGGGACAAAGCGTGAAGACAAAAGAAAAAAAATTCAATAATATATCTTAAAGAATTAAAATATATACATTACAATAAGTTAATAAGCTTACCATTAAAATAAGCTGCTTCGTCATTAACCACGGCCACATGAAGACCTCTAGGATCGTGACCCACCGCCATGAAGAACGCTACCACTTCTATAATGGGGAATAATACGGAGAATATGAGGCCTCTGAAAAAATAACATGTAATTTGCTTATCTATATATCAAAAGTACTATTATTAATTTAAATTAGAGCTAATTAGGTAAGTAATATGTAATTTAAGTAGCTATTGTTAAGTTTAGTTCACCCCAAAAATTAAAATTCTCAGAGCTTTAACTAATTTAGTGATATCATAACTACATATATAACTAGGTAACAACTAGCATTTACCGTGTACCAAAATTATAAATTTTAAGATTATTTTGTACACAACAAGTGCTTAACTATGAAAAAATACTATCTATTAAGAACAGAAATTAAACAAAACTCTTCAATATCGTTCAAACCAATATCGAATTACGCTTGTTACAATTTATTTATCTACAAGTTAGCATTATCTATAACTTAGTATTTACTGTTAGTTAGATAGTATTTAGTTAGTTAGTTAGTTAGGTTAGATAGTTAGCTATAATATACACTCTTTGTTATACAGCCATATGATATGACACTCAGAAACTGTATTTAGATAAAAAATACTAGAGGCGACCTTATGTTAAAATAAATACATTTTTTTGGCATACATATTACAAAGAAATGAGACTGGCTATCAATTTCTAAAGATTAAAACCGAAACTTCAACAAAAAGTTACAATTCTATGCACCATTCAGACAAAACTAAATCGACAATCATAAAAAGAAATTATTATTAATCTCACGTATAACTAAATTCCTTCCGTCATCCAATATGGTGGACATACGTGAACTGAAAGAAGGAAGAACGTATCCAATATACGTATTAATACGGTGCAAATTAATATTTTAACTACACATTTGACCCTACTTTTGTTACTACCGCGTATTGTTATTACAACAATATATAAATAAGGAACTAAAACTTATCAAAAATTGCATTGTATATTTTATCCTTAAGTTAAATTAACCGTTAGATAAGGAGTATATATAAGGGTAATAGGTTTGACTCGATATTTGTGCTTCAATCCTACTGAAATATTTACATTTAATAATATTTTGTACACTTTTTTCTATTATTTACGATTTTATATTTAAAAAAAAATTTAGACTACCTTACTGCAGTAAAAGTGTTTGAAAAGTGAAGAATATTATCCTTATATATTATTTTTAGTCGTGTTTTAATTGGGCATACTTGGTAAGGTTGGTAACGTTTTAAAGATCTCAAAAGGTGGATTGGAGATTTTCTCCATAGCCGATGTTCGATGTTGAACAGTTGAATTCATAATTTATTTAACAAATTCAACTCGTTAGCCAATTCAGTTTGATTAAAAAGTATTTGCGAGCGCCTTTTGCCAGTCTCAAAATTTTCTAACATATCATTCTTTACCACTAGTTTTTTAATTTATAAATTATTAATCTAATTATTAATCCTGCACTAAGAATAGAAAATTATACTAAAAGAAAATTTACAATAACTAATATTTAAGTATTTTTTACCGTCGCTTCACACTTTATAGAACAAAAATACTAAAAAAATAGCATTCCCTCTCGCCAAACGATTGGTCTTTGTAAGGAAGTAAGTTGAATAAGTCATATCAAGCGGCGGCGTAATAGAGAACGCACGGCTTAGTTGTCAGAGCGTTTGGACGGTTTCCTAGAGCCGCGGTTTCAAATCCCGCTGCGTTCAAACTTGTAAATTAAAATTAAAAAAAATATACATCCCATTTTTGGAAATCTTTGTTATACTATTTTAAAAGCGAAGCGAAACTGCCGGTAAAAGCTACATAGTAATAAAATTATATAATACATAATTAAGCTAGCTTACCCGGGATGCCTTCCAAATTGCTGTATATTTTTTATGAACACTGCTTTATATCGTCCTTTTGCTAAACTTTTTAAGCGTTCTGGTTTTTCTTTGGTCGTAAGTACCTGAAATAACACATAGTACACAGTAGAATTACTTTTTAATATACAACTTAAATATTAATATATATATATATTATATATATATATATATATATATATATATATATATATATATATATATATATATATATATATATATATATATATATATATATATATATATATATATATATATATATATATATATATATATATATATATATATATATATATATATATATATATATCCTCAGTAACCATAACAACAGTAAATTGTACATAAAAAAATATCATAAACACTTGACCTTGTACTTTTAATGATTTACTTTATTTAGTTTATCAACATATTCAGAGGTAAATCTCCATTGCGTGCTTACACTTTCGTGACTTTTGATTAATGCTTAATACGGAATAACTTAATATAAATTATAATCTTAACAAAAATATTCACACATATTAGGCTATATGAATAATTAGAAAGCGCTACGAGCTACTTGCTTTGTGCGGGATAAAGCGTGTACCTAAAAATCTTTTGAGTCTTTTTATATATAAATTTAATTGTGCATTTTAAATTTAAGCATTGTGCATTTTAATTTTATTTATATATATATACATGCTTAAAACTTACATCGGTACTACAAGTAACTACGTTGAAATCTTCCCGAGAGTCGTATTGTGAATCGCTGATAATGTTACTACCCGGTACTACATCTGGTGAAGATGTAAGTGCTGTAAAAAATCAAAAATAATATTTTATTACAAGTAATTTCTTTCAAAATAATAACATACACGTTTCACTTTTTGAACGTCAAATAATTTATTTCATTTACTACCAGTTCGGTAAAGTTAATGACTCAGATTTGAGAAGAATCGGCGCGTAAAACTCGGTGTCCCGCTGAATTTCTCTATTTTTTTAGTTTTCCAAAAAACAACATAATTACAATTCAATAGTTCTTATTAGTGACAAAGAAACACTTAAAATAAACTTCAGATAGTGTGTCAGGTCCATTGAGTAAAAATTGGAGTACAGCATGGTTACTGCGATTTTAATCTATAAGAGGGTTAAGACCCTCTCTCTCTTTTTAACAAAATTTGATATTATTCCACTTTACTTTCAAATTCATAATAAACTATAGAGATTTCGCTGTTATACGTTTTACTTCGGCTGCATACAAATAAGCTTCATCTATTTCCGGTCTTTGGTAAATCAAAGCACGTATTTGCTATAATGTTTTTGTAAAGCTTTTAAAAGTTTCTGAGAATATGTTTAAATACTTTAGTTAAATAAAATATGTTTTTGTTGTATTTCAAATAAATGGAAGACAGTCATGTTTAAATTTTTCTTTGCTGATTCTGTGATATTTTTCATTAAAAAGAACAAAACAATTTATATTATTTTAAGTTGAAGTAAATATAAATTTAAATAAGTTACTAACAAAAAGTTTTTGTTCTTAACAAAATTAAAAAATTCATAAAAAAATTGCTGTAGCAGAACAACAACATAAAAATAATTATATATTGAAATTTAAGACCATATTTAGCTTTAAAATATAATACTTACTCGATCTTCGTCTAGGCGTTTGCGTTTGTCTCATCGCCATTTTCAAAAATGCTTCTTCGAGTGTCTCACAGTCATACTTCCTTAGAATTTCGTTTGGAGAATCCTCTGCTAGGAGTTGGCCGTCTCGGAGAAGACCGATCTGGCGGAGAATATTAAATAATGATATAATGTTTTTTTCAATTCATAATGAATTTAATTTTGGGATATTGTGAATTTAGTGTGAATTTACTCTAACAGAGAAACATATTTAAAATATATAAAAAATTCTCGGCTTTGAACTAGCTAGATATTTCCAGAAGGTAAGATAGAAAGTAAGATATCAAAAGTGATAATAAGTAGGTGTTAGAATAACATTTAAAAGAGGTTATTTAAACCTAAAAATAGGTAGCTTGTACCAGATATTCTACACAATTCATATAAACATTTAATAATAAGATTTTTTACGATTTTAGAATTTAAGTAATGGAACCTTATAATTAAGAAACTTGCAGGTATCTCATAACTCAATTTAGACTATAAAATTTAATTAACACATGTTTTTTCCTAAAGTTAGGTGAATGGGTATTTTTGATACATCATGTTTAAATATAGACTGAATTATCAACGTAAATTCATAACTATTTGTAATAGTTATGAATTTACGCTGATAATTCATTTCATTTATAACTTTTTCAGTTTATATAATTATGTAACAAAAGTTTCCTTCTCGGAAATGGCTATACTGCACTATGCTGCTGATCGTTGAATGATCTTTTTAGTGAGACTGGACTTAAAAGTTGAAATAAAAAATCTGTGTGTAAAAAATGCAATGCATGTATATGTATATATATATATATATATATATATATATATATATATATATATATATATATATATATATATATATATATATATATATATATATATATATATATATATATAAATATATACATATAAGGCTAACTACAAACGAAGAATACGACAATCATTCATTCATGCAGACGACCCGCTTATGTTCGGTTCCCTTTAATTACCATTCATCAAAACCCATTGTTAGCATTGGCGTGTTGTGAGATCATTTTGTATCAAGCAATATTTTAGCCTTGGATACTTCATTATACTGTTTGTATGTTTTTTCCGTCGTTACTAAAGTGTTTCAAAATATCAGCCATTTTCACTTAGGTATAATTGGTTTCTTTATTCCTTTATATTATTTAAGTAGCTGGATTTGTTTGGTTTTTGGGACTTTCAATAGCATTGATATAACATAGTTGTGTAATAATAACAATTGTTAACGAAATAATAATAATTAAGTGAATAAAATTATTAAACAAATTATATTATCAAGGTATATATTTTAAGTATATAGGAAATAAGATAATAAATTTAGTGTTTTAATACTCCGTTCGCCAAATTTTTGCAAAATTTTCAAAATATTTCGTATCAAAAGGAACTTAACCCCGCGACTACGAAGTCGTCGAAGTAGTAAGACTAGACCAGACCAGGAACTAGACCAGAAACTGAGAAAATGAAAATAATTTAAAATTAGTACTATTTCCCCAAAAAGAGCTTTCAAGTTCATCCAGTTTCCCACTGCATCAAGACCAATAAACTTAAGCTTAAAAGTTATATTATATTTTTTTACACAAATTGAACATATAAAGAATCAACAATAATAAACATAATTTGAGAAATGTTTAAATTTAATGTACAAACATATTGTGATATAAGCGACTTTTTGTTACATTTTTACAAAATTACGAGTTAAAAACGTTTGAAATAAAAACTCGTTCGTCGAAGGCAACGTACGAATTATTCAACTTACAACGTTAAGCCAAATTATGGCAATTTGCTCGCATAATAGCCAGTTTTATGTTTCTTCATCAACGGATAAAATAACAAAAATTTTAATTCGAGTAGAAGTAAAAAAATATAATTGTTTACATTTTTTTTGGGGTTCTGTACAAAAATAAAAAAAGGAACCCTTATAGAATCACTCGTGTCCGTCTGTCACAGCCAATTTTGTCTGAATCTACTAGACCGAATCAGGTGAAATTTGGCAGGATGGTGTAATGCCCTGATCCGAACACAGATGTGTAACGTAAAAAATATTTTTTTGAAATAAGGGTAATTTACGGGGTATAAATTAGTTAATTAAAAAAAAATTGCGAACCTTACTGAGTCATATATTAAATGAAAAGGCTTGTTGTCAGGATCTCGAATATATTTTTTTAATTTTTAAAATAAATAGTTTCGATGATATTCATGAAAAAAGCCGAAAATTGACCATTCCCTCCCCCCTAATCTCCGAAACTACTGGGCCGAAAAATTTGAAAAAATTACTGAATATAGTTTATGGTTTGTAGATTACAGGAAAACCTATATGGATTTCATAACTTGAAAATAAAATGGTAAATTCGATAAAACATGTTTTTAGGGAAAAAACATTTTCAGGGGAAATATTTCACTATATTGTGTACGGAACCTTTTCTACGCGAGTTCACCTCGCACTTGACCGGTTTTTATTTATAGTTGTAATATAGCCCTAGCAACACTGTATTTTTTGAGGATGGAGTGTCTTAACAATGGGTCTATTCAGTCTATATACGGGATACATAAGAAAGTTAGAGAAATATCCATAGATAAATTATTTAATTGGTAAATTAAACAATTGTGTTTATTATTAAATATCTGGAGTATTTGTTACTGTCTAACCGGAAGTATTGAAAGATAGGCGTTAAGTTTGTTATTAATGGCAGAACTTAACGCTGTGTTTTTTGTCATATAAACAGAGAAATAAAAAGAATTGATTTTCTCAAAGGATTGTATACACAATCATCTCGTTTATACTCAGTAGTCTACCAGTGTGCAACTACAGCCCTTTTAATCATTTAATCTAGAAAATTAGTCAGAAATAACTCATAAGTAACTAAACAAGGAATTATAAATAATCTACTACTCTATAGATTATTCCATTAAAATAATATATAAATGTAACATCAATTATATTTGAAATCATTCACCATGTCAAGCGACATTTACTTTATAATAATTCTTAAGTTGTCCATTTTAATCATTAATAGAGAATATTTTTGCACCGTGCAGGTGCCGGGCCCATCCTATGTAGAGTAAGATAACCCATTATAAATTATTACTTACAAACTTCAATCGAAGTAGAGAAAACTTTTAACTGAGGAAAACTTCAGTTCAGTTAAAACTACTTTACACTTTTAAGTTAAATTACACGTAGCAATATACTATTAGGTTCTTATTATTATTAAGTTCGTACATTAATATATATATATATATATATATATATATATATATATATATATATATATATATATATATATATATATATATATATATATATATATATATATTATATATATATATATATATATATATATATATATATATATATATATATATATATATATATATATATATATATATATATATATATATATATATATATATATATATATATATATATATATATATATATATATATATATATGGAGTAAAAAATGGCCTACAATCAAAAATTCAATAATTTTGTAATAGTTTTAATTTTAAATATCATATTTTAATTTATTTTAATTTTGCAAAAACAAAATGTTTTAAGGCTTCTCATTTTCTCTATACGTAGGTAACGGATAAGAAATATCAAGATTATTGGTTTAGCGGTTTCGGCTGTTCATTGACTTTTGGAATATTAGTCATAACAAGTGTAATATGTATTTATATAGACAGTTACTTTGTGCTAAACAAGTGTCTTTAGATTAAAAGTGCTAAAAAATATGGAGCCATAAGCGATTACGATAGCATACTTGCGTATATTGAAATTATATGGCCACACCTATATATAAGAAAGCAAGCAAGCGAATTGACATTTTTCACACACGACGGTTATGGGTTCAATTTGGGTTAATAAATCTATATTATTTCCTTTATTTGGTAAAAAAAGCAAATAGCGGTATTTACTCCCGACACTCAATAAAAATATTTTAAAAGGCAGAAAGCGGAGACGGAGTGTCTTAACACTAGGTTTCATTTGCTTAAAAATAGTAACGCTTAAAGAAATGATTACCTTATGAGCTTGCTTCGTTTCATCTATGTAGTGCGTTGTTATAATGACAGTTGTGCCGTTTCGAGCCAGTCCAGCGAGAAAGTCCCAGATTCTGGAACAAAGACGAGATACAAAATTTAAATATAAGAATATTTAAATATTAGTTTAAGGGGTTTTCCCTTTAGTTATCAAGTACTTTTTCTGTATGCATTCCTCACGACTGAAAATCTCATTTAAAATTAAATACCAATGACGGCTAAAGCTGTACTAAGATATTCTTAATAATAACAGTGAAATTTATTAATTATATTAATTATTTATGATGGAAATGCCAGTGTCGATGATTGAAATTTTATTCCCCAATCGACTCAATGAACGATTAAAAAGTCACTCATATTGAAATAAAATGTATAGATTTGCTGCAAATAATTGTCAATATGTAAGTAAATTTATATATAAAGTTATATATTTAGTTATGAAATAGTAGCAATAAATTATTGACCAATTTATGTTAGAACTAATATCGTTTATTTTATATACATTCATCTAATAACAAATGGTAACAGGTTATGGTACCTTCATTTAAAACTCACGTTAAATTACTTATATATTAAATCACCTTTAAAAAATGACTAATCCGGGCATCAAACCTGTAACCAAAGTCAAATTTGACTGTGACTATAATAATAGCTGATAACTAATAAATAATTCAATAGTAGTAATATGTATAATGCAATTCAAACAAAGATCAGTAATTACTTCACATAGTCACGCAACATATTCAACTCATTGTTAAATACATACAATGGTGATTATTGCACAGCAATTACGTTAACGAGATAAATTATTGGAAAAAAATATTGTAAGACTGTCCGTACGATTAAGATTCTATATAAGAAACTATCAACCTGCTCGTTGATTTAGAAATATTAATGTTTTTTAGCTTCTGTTTATAGCACATAGTGGGGTAGGTGGAGGGAATCGTTTATAAAAGGGATAGGTTTAAATTCAAATCTGGTTGGATTTGATAACCTGTGTAGTACAGTGTATACAGTACAGTACAGTTATAAAGTAACATTCGTACAATAAGTAACTAATAAACAAACCTACCACAAACACAAACCAAAATTTATGTTTTTACGATTATTTTTTTTACTTACAAATTTCAGCACGTAGTAGTTAAAATTTATATGAGAGTAAAATTAGAAAGAAAGTTATAGTAACAATAATCCTCACAGACTAATAACAAAAATATTAAAGAATTAAAACCGAACAATTATTTGTATAGTCATATTTTGCGTCCGGGTTTCCTCTTTTTTTTTAGCTTTACGCTTTATCCCGCATATGGCAGGGTAGGCAGAGGGAACTGCAGGAACTGTGGGAACCTAGTGTTAAAACACTCCGTTGCTTAGTTCCTGCTTTCTCCGTCCCCGCTTTCCGTTGTTTTCGCCGTATTGCGTGTTGAGTGGCGGAACTCAACCCCGCACTTTGCCTAGTTTAGTTACTTGGTTTCCTCTTATTTTACAAAATGATTTCCATAAAATATCAATTTTGTAGAGTCCGTTCGCAGGCGATATAAATAAATATTACACAGGAAAATATTTATTCAGCTTAAAATATTTATAAAAATAAAGAGGACCGTCGTGGCGTAGAGGCGTAGCGCCTGTCTGTAAACGCGACGGTTCGATTCCCATTTGGGGACCATGGATTTTTTTATTTCCATTTTCTTCGCCCTAGTAACTAAGGAAAGTGCAGCGTTAAGTTTCACCACTCGACACGCAATGCTACGAAAGGCAGTGCGTGGAGAACGGAGTGTCTTAGCAATAGGTTCCTACCGTTACTACAGCCTACTCTGCCCTGCTATTTGCGGGATAAAGCGTGAAAATAAAAAAATGAGGACAAAAATATAAAACAATCAAAACACAATGTACGGATAGGTTTGTATTTTTAAATTTTGCAAGCGAGTTTACTCTTGAGAAAATCAAGAGGAAACTTGCTTGCAAAATGTAAGTCTAAGTATCTAATTAATATATATATATACATAATATATATATATATATATATATATATTATATATATATATATATATATATATATATATATATAATATATATATATATATATATATATATATATATAGATATATATATATATATATATATATATATATATATATTATATATATATATATATATATATATATATATATATATATATATATATATATATATATATATATATATATATATATATATATATATATATATATATATATATATATATATATATATATATATATATATATATATATATATATATATATATATATATAGTATTAAAAAACATATAAAAATATTTTATAATTACACAAAGTGATATTTACGCAAATTAAATACTAAAAATAATATATTTCTCGTCAAAAATGGATTAAAAAAGGTTTTGAAAGGATTAAAAACCAAAAAAATGCTTAAATGGTTTTGTTTCATTGAAGACAACGTCCTTGATATTTGTAGAGTAATTATATAGCAGGTGTAATAGTTAACATTGTGACTTGTACAGGCTTTTTATTGCGTCGTAAATATATAAGTAGAAGGATTAAAACTGTAATCACAAAGTAAAAGTATTTTACTGATTACCTATTTTTAGTATTTTTACCAAAAAACCTTTTGATTCAAGCATTTTTTGAAAGTGAAGTTTCTCATCACGCTCGAGAAACATTGTTTAAATAATTAAAGGTTCATGTGTGTATCGAAATTTTAAATTGCCCGTATATTTAAAGTTCTTTGTGAAGCAGGTCTTGACTTGCAGATTCAATAAAATTACCTATGTAAGAAAACTATAATTCTAATTACTTTTTGCAAGTATTGCAAAAGAAAGAGGATCTAGTGTTAAGGTATTCTGTTTTTCATTTTCTGTCAGAAATTTGTATCATTTTCCAACAGAAACGGCGGAACTCAACGCCATATTTAATGTTATTTTTACATAGAAGTAAAATACAATTTCCGCCTCATTTCGGATTCACAACTATCGAGTCATATAGTGTATATAAAGTGAATACTGTGACCTAAAAATCGATACATAACGAATTTTCATTACATTTAATAATATTTCCATATCTATATAATACTATGTGGACATGTGAAAAGTAAAACATAGATAAAATACTTAAAGAAAATATAACAAAACGGATTTAAACCAGCACCTCTTGGATACTGTCCAAAATTTGTAGCTTTAAGCTGTGTGGAAAAAAAATCCTATAAATAAAACCCCTTAGCGATAAATTTATCACCAATTACTGTTTTAAATTAATTTTGTTACTCACGTTTTTATGTTAGTAGGTAGGTATTATACATCTTGATCTCTTTAGATAAGGAACGATGTTACGTTACATACTAGAAATAGGCTTAAACTTACAGCGCCTATGACTAGATTGCAACGAGTTCGCAATTCTTTCAGTGAGCAGTGTGTACTCTTTTACAATAGGGTCCCAGAAAATCTCCAACAATGTTCTATATTACAATTTAAACGAATTGTGAAACGACGTTTAAATGATTATTAATGATTTTAACCTAATTAATGATTTTTTAAATGACAAAACACCTTGGGATTGAAATGCTCGCTCCAGTCTGTTACAAACGTATCATTGTTAAATTCCTCCTCCTACCTCCGTTCGCTCTATCTAACGTACATAAGTGATCATCTCATTGATTCTAAGTGGATAAATAAATAAATAAAATAGTATAAGTCTAAAGTGACCTTTTTTAAAAAAAATCTCCCGTTGAGTTTCTTGATTTTTCTCAGGTCTGAGTCATTAACTTTAGTGAACCGGTGGTAAAGTTTTTGACGTTCAAAAAATGAATCATGTATTCTTATTTTGAATACAATTATTTGAATTTGTTATTTATAACGAGTCATGTACGGAGTTCAGATCCACTTATAAATAAGATTGTTTCAAAAAAAATACAAAAATAACCTAGTAACATTCACAAAGCGCTGCACGAAGAACTTTAAATCAACGGGCATTTTAAAATTTCGATACGACATACCTACTATAAATTCTTTAAGCAATATTTCTCCATTGGCTTTGGTAATAAACTAGATCTATTTAACTTAAAAAAAGCTTGAAAAAGCTTGAAGATTCTGATTTGGAGCCAAAGAAACGGATTTATTGTAATCCAAGAAAGGTTTTTTTACCTACCTACTACCTACCGTTACCTAACCTACCTAACTAACTAACTACTAACCTACCCATTTTTTTATAAAGAACAATGTTAAATAATTCCTATGTCACGTTTTTATGTCACGTAATATCGATTAGTAGATTACTAGTTCAACAGGTTTCTCTAGTTTTTTAAAGCGAAAATTTATAATAATTTACTACCGACATTTCTATGATTAACATAAAAACCTAACCAGAATCATATAAGTCCGGAAATCTCTAAATTTTGAAATATATTATGAGTTTTTTATATTTTAATGTGACTGCGACAAATACGTTATTTCTCTATCAGTGAAGAAGTCTAAGTGTAAAGAGAGTCTATTTATGACTATAATATACTTGCTACATACATATTTAAGAGCTCTTTCTTTTAACTAATAATCAAAGTTAAAACCAAAATATTTTTTATTCTATAAGGTCATTGCAAACATAAAATTTTGATTAATTTTGCGTATCAGTTTAGCACAATTTACTTAATATTGGGTAATATCAAGTAAAATGGGCACTTCTGATTCGTCAATTTACAGTGAAATGTCAGTAGTGTCAGTCAGGAAGCTAACACCAGCTCGAAGGCCCGTCTGCTTGTAAACGCGACGGTTTGAGGGTTCGATTCCCACTCGAGGAAGATGGATTTTTCTATTTACATTTTCTTTGCTCTGGAAACTAGGCAAAGCGCGGCGTTGAGTTCCGCCACTAAAATGCAATGCTTCGAAAATAAGCGGAAAGATGGGAACAGAGAAAACAGGGATTAAGCAACGTAGTGTCTTAACACTAGGTTCATATGGTTCCTGCAGTTCCCTCTGCCAAACCTGCAATATGCGGGATAAAGCGTGAAACTAAAAAAAAGTAAACATTAATCTGTACTGAAATAGAATCCAATAAAAGTATGACATATGAATAACCCAAAGGTCACCCGATATGCATGAATATGTCTCTATTTTTATAACATATGCAGAAGTTGCAAATTATTGGCTTATAAAGCAACGCTATTAATTTTTATCATAGATTTATAACTTTATTAGCCCATTTTAGTTATAAAAACACTTATTGCTGTAATCTACTCTCAGTACATTTATATTTTTTCTTCTTTTATTCATCTTTGCATAAAATTATAAGACGACCTCTCTACGTACTTAAGTAGATAAAAACACATGTTTTTTGAATAGATTATGAACTATAATATATATATATATATATATATATATATATATATATATATATATATATATATATATATATATATATATATATATATATATATATATATATATATATATATATATATATATATATATATATATATATATATATATATATATATATATATATATATATATATATATATATATATATATATATATATATATATATATATATATATATCGAATTAGTTACTTATATTTTTTATTTTTTGTAATAATAAATAATAAAAATAATTAAAAAATCAATTATATAGTATAATAAATTTACTTGTACTTTTACTTAATAAATTTATTTGCTAATGACAGATTCGAAAATTTATTTAATTTTTTTACATATTAATTATTTCAAAACACGTTTCTGTGAAATGTGAATTAAAAAAAATATTAATTTAATTAAATTGAATAAAAAAATATAGTAATATAAATAAAACTTCTTTTTTAATTTTTGACCTACTAATTATTTTTTCTTTTTTTGTAAACTATTTCTTATAATATTGTATTGTTTTCAACATTTCAAAGTTGTTTGAAATCACGTTTTAAGCTTTTTGTTTTGTAAAAAACCGTTTTAAAAAACTTACTTTTTAAGTGATCTAAAGAAATCCTAAAAGCTAAAACTGAGGCAGATATAGAACTATGGATAGAAATCTAAAACCATTTTCTAATTTTTTTATAGCTTCACGCTTTATCCCGCATATTGCAGGTTAGGCAGAGGGAACTGCAGGAACCATATCAACCCAGTGTTGAGACACTCCGTTGCTTAAGTCCCTGCTTTCTCCGTTTTCATTTTCTCTCTTTTCTTTAAAGTCCATTTCTTACTTTAAAATCATTCTTTATAAACAAATTGATTTAGAAGAAATTCGGAGTATTAAAATTAAATATTTGATTATTCTTTGTTTTGGTATTTATCACATTCATAATAACTAAATTATGATTTTATCGAAATATATATGTGTTTGTTTATGTATAAATTTTTGCTTAACCAAACTTTTGAGTTTATTGCAAATAAGTACTTAAGGTCATAAGGACTTTAAGTATTTACGTAAGCTCATTATATTCAAGACATACTTTAAACTTTTGACACACGAATGCCTGTAAAGGGAAGTTGTAATATATAAATAAATATATTATTAATATTACCATAGCAAAAGATTTTTAACACAATCTATTTGAATTCATACAAAATGTAATTTGGCAAACTAGGATAATAAAAATTAATATATATATATATATATATATATAGTATATATATATATATATATATATATATATATATATATATATATATATATATATATATATATATTATATATATATATATATATATATCTATATATATATATATATATATATATATATATATATATATATATATATATATATATATATATATATAAAGTGTTTCTATATGATAAAATTTTCTGATTCGATTATCTTCTAAGCATATGGAAAATTTATTTGGACTTAAGTTATAACTTATATAGATACGTGTACTACTAAGCAAATTAAAGTCAGGCTTAGGCAAAGTAGAGTCCAGACATTATTCTCTACTTAACGCTTATATTTCAAATGATATGGAGTGCAATGGAATTTAATACTGCAAGTCTATCCATGACGACGAAATAGATTCCCTCCCTCCCTTCAACTTCACCTCAATCCTTTCCTCGTATAGAAATTGACTTGTCGACTGATATTTATATAAATATAGAATAAATATGTTCATAGTCCAGTATAACTATTTTTGAGAACAAAATAAATAACATGTATATGATGATAATATTTGCTTGTTTTATTATCGACCAACTTCTACTGATGTATTTTGAAACTTACTTACTTTGCACTTATCGTGGATAAATAAAGTTAGTGTTTATTAAGTTAATGCGGTTAAGGTTAGTTTTTTCCAGTTTCACGCTATATAAGTCCCATATGGCAGAGTAGGGAGAGGAAACTGTAAGAACGTAGTGCTAAGACACTCAGTTCCCTATTAGTTAGATATTGTTAAACAATTCAAAAATGTTCTATGTTGAGATAATTTAACCTATAAATGGGGTTGAATTAAAAATTGAGAAAATTAAATTAAGTATAAAAAAGTGGATTCTCTTTAGTAAAACTAAATTTTATTAAATTTAGTTGAAACTAAATTTAAGAGTTGTGTATGTTCTCTACACATTTAATTATTTTTTTAGCTTCACGCTTTATCTATTACAAAATTATTTCTTTAAAATTATTTCTTTAAATCGACATATAATTGCTTTTAACTATTTCTGAATTTTTCACTATTTAAACTATTGCTTATCGTATGGGTTGCTATTTTAAATTTAAATTTAATTAATAAATATTATTGTCAAAGTTTATACTGTACCATTTTAACAGTCACGTTCACTTATATAATAATAAAAATACAAGTATTATTATGATATGACATACAATTATTTATAATATGTATGTGATGTATGTATATATATATATATATATATATATATATATATATATATATATATATATATATATATATATATATAATATATATATATATAAACTCAACGCCGTATCACATTTAAATATTTTATTTAAATAATACTAAGCGATACATAGCTAATAATTGCGTAATTTCTGAATACAAAAGCAATTTAAACGTTCAGAATTAATTTATTTCTACATATAAAGGTAATATATAAAGAAATAGCGGAGAGCAGAGTGTTTCATTATTATAGTTTTCACTTGACTTTTTTTTATTTTACACTTACATTTTTTTTAACTTAAAATGAACTGTGTAAAATTTATAAAAAGAACAGGCCAAGGTTATATTATGCCACCATAAAATTATAAATTGTTATTATATTGATTTATTATTCAGAGGTCAGTTCGTTCATAATACATCACCAGTAAGTACTTAAAATGACTTTATAAAAAGTTTTTTAATATTTTTCACTTTTTTAACGTAGGCGGCTTAAATTTTACGTTCTTTACGTATTTTTGAGGGAAAACCTAAAATCAGTAGGTTTTTTGAAAAAAAAAATTATATCAGTATGATTTTTTAGCTTAACGTTTTATGCTTAGCGGAGTGGAGGTTTTTTGCAACATATATCGTTTTGGCCAATCTTTGTTTTATTTCCTACGGGTAATATTTACAACATTATAGATTTTAGGTCAGAAAATAGTTTTATGTGTTTCTTATACTATTTCATTTATCAACTAGGAATTGCTTTGTTGAAGGAAGTAACTAAACAGCCTTTGTGCCTGTACGTAAGACTACATAAACACTTATGCTTAAATAATTTTATAATTATTTTTGAAATTAAAAAGATAAAAAATATCATCATGATATTCATTATTCTACTACTATTGTTTCGGACAAGGTTAAAAATCTTGATTATAATTTGGAAAAAAAACATGAAGCTATAAAATTATGAGTTTGTTCAAAAAATGTTATATATATATATATATATATATATATATATATATATATATATATATATATATATTATATATATATATATATATATATATATATATATATATATATATATATATATATATATATATATATATATATATATATATATATATATATATATATATATATATATATATATTATATATATATATATATATATATATATATATATATATATATATATATATATAATATATATGTATATATATATATATATATATATATATATATATATATATATATATATATATATATATATATATATATATATATATATATATATATATGTATATATATATATATATATATATATATATATATATATATATATATATATATATATATATATATATATATATATATACATATATAAGTACATTTACATACATTGCTATATTTTTTGCAAAATAATTTTTATTTTATTGTATTTATTCATTTATTAATTTATAACTTTTCTACTTAGAATCAATAAGATGATCACTTGTGTACGTCAGATAGAGCGAACGGAGGAGTGTCAAAGGAGCCCAATTTGATAATAAATATGGAATTGAGCCCCTCTGAAAACTACACACTCCACGACTTAAAACTATAGAATTATATTAAGTTATTTGAATTAATTACATTAATCGTCGAAACCCGACGGTTCACTCCAAGTAGCTCGTGGTTACGGTTGGTGATCACAAAAATGTAACGACATTGATCCAGTAAAGAGTTTCATTTAAAATATTTTACGTTTTATAACGTTTTTTTTAATAAAAAAAATATTTCCGTGGTAAAGAAGAAAAAACTATGGAAAATTCATCTTCATTAAAATTTTATACTAATTATCTTCATCTTCATCTTCATTAAAATTTTATACTATAAAATAGTATAAAATTTTTTAAAATTTGGAATTATTAATTCCAAATTTTAAGTCACGCGTAACATCACGTTTTAATATTAAAACTAGTTTGGCACAATAAAGGGCATTTACATATATATTAGCCGTGGATATGTATATTGTATAAAATAAAGATTTTAAATTTTTATAACAAACTCAACAAACTAACTCGACTGTATAACATCGTTATCGCTTAAAGTGCAATCTCTTTCAAACAGCCTTTGGGTAGAGGAGAAATTTAGGCGCAAGAGAAAGGGGTTTACCAATTTGATAAATGTATAACAGTGCTAATATCATTATTGTCTACTAGTCTGTAAAAGAAAAACCTATTTTTAACTTAGCGTCCTTTATGTACTTCATAAACATGTTTCGAAACATTGCGTACTGATTGAATGAAAGCTTTGTCTCTTCAATTCTTGAATTTTTGTAGTGAATTAAAACAATAAAGATTTTAATATGTCTTTAATGTTTCTTTAGTAATATCTTTGTATAACAGATTACTATTTTCTATATTTTAGAAATCGTCAATTGTCAATTGCTTAATTCACAAGTTTTGGAGCATGTTAATCATGTGACTCATAATAAGCCTAACTAACCTTGGCTATATATTAAAATAAAATCAGATGTTTCGCCTTTTACCATGAGACTGGTTCGGTTACATTTGATTAACTTATATGTATATGTATATATGTAGCTTACATGTCTTTGTTACCATGCGTGATTTGATTTAATTATAAAATATTTCATTATAATATAGACTCATATCATTGGTAAAAAATATATACAATGCAAAAGTGAGTGGTATGAGAGGTAAGGGGAGACCTCGGTTGACTTTCGAAAACACAGTATCAAAGATACTGGAGGAAGGTTACGTAAAAAGCATGAGGAACTCCCCGGAGAGCATATATGAAGGAGGTTAATGACAGTGGACGAGGCGAAAGAGGTATGCAGAGACCGCAGCGTTTGGCGCTCCGTTCTCTCTGACTACCCCACTAGGATAGAGCGTGAAGCTATGTGTGCTATATAGACTCATATCCACTATGCGAATGTGATTGATGTCCGTTAGATGTAAGTGTCATTGAAATATTTGAAGTTTTGGCTGGGGCTAGTCGAAACTACGTCAGACATCTTGTTTAGGGACCAAAGTTACTTTTGGTTAAGATTTAAGAAAACATCGAAACTATAAAAATATAGGAGTAGCCAAATACAAATTTGGGAGAAACAAGTGATAATTTTCTCATCTTAGTTCTTAAACACATTGTCCGAGAGATCGAATTTAGTCTTTAATTCTATAAATAATTCATTATCGAATAGAATAGAGTTAGGATCGGATAGGACAATTTAAGGCATAGAAATAATAAAATATTTTATTCAGCAAGACGAGAATTATAATGTAGATAATAGGTTTACCCTCGTATAGAGTAACAAGCTTCAAAATTACTTAAGGTCCTAAGTCGATTAGATGAGGCAGAGGGCATCCACAGTGCGTTGCCATCTCGTCCGGTCTTGAGTATCGCGCTCCAAAATGGCGCAGCGTAATTTACGATTATTCTCTCATTGTAAAAATTTAATCTATATTCAAACAAATCTTGCAGGATAAAATAAGATGGGGTAAAAATACAAATAAATATCGTTACATTTAAACGGAGGCTATAAAACAACTGAGCTACAAACTAGGCTATTAACCATATTATGCAGATGTGGTGTTGGGTTCTCTTGGATAAAAATCAATACTAGCGGCGCCACGATAAAGTACTAAAACTCATACGTTAAGCCGTTAGTCTCTAAGTAGCAAGAACACATAGAAACATAACAACCAACAAACGCTCAATATAGTTTATATATATATATATATATATATATATATATATATATATATATATATATATATATATATATATATATATATATATATATATATATATATATATATATATATATATATATATATATATATATATATATATATATATATATATATATATATATATATATATATATATATATATATATATATAAAACAACTGAGCTACAAACTAGGCTATTAACCATATTATGCAGATGTGGTGTTGGGTTCTCTTGGATAAAAATCAATACTAGCGGCGCCACGATAAAGTACTAAAACTCATACGTTAAGCCGTTAGTCTCTAAGTAGCAAGAACACATAGAAACATAACAACCAACAAACGCTCAATATATATATATATATATATATATATATATATATATATATATATATATATATATATATATATATATATATATATATATATATATATATATATATATATATATATATATATATATATATATATAAAACTTCACGCTTCATGTTCATGTGTGGGACATGGCAGGGTGGGCAGAAGGAACTGCAGGAACCATACGAACCTAGTGTTAACACACTCCGTTGCTTTAATCCCTGCTTTCCGCCGTTTTCGAGGTATTGCGTGTTGAGTGGCGGAACTCAACGCCGAACTACTTTGCCTAGATTCCAGAGTAAAGAAAATGGAAATAGAAAAATCCATCTTCCCCGAGTGGGAATCGAACCCACACACTGTCGCGTTTACAGGCAGATGCTATACCTCTGCGCCACGACAGTCCTCAATATATTTTTTTACATATCATATTACTTTAAATAAAAATTACAATAATATTTATAATAATAATGAAAATAATTCCGACACTGGAAGTGTTACGGAAGGGACATCAAATTGCAGAATATTTTATAAGAAAAATTACCCAACTTATGCTGAAATCTCTAAAGATACCTTCCAATCCTACAGAATACAACTCAGACATTATCCGAAGTGAGTGAAGAAGTATTAGTGAAGTTTTGGTAGGAAATTTTTTGAGTTATGAATGAGTCACTAAGCTTATTCTGTGAAACATGTCAAAATCGACACTTATATCTCAAGAGAAGATCTCTTGAGAAGATCATTTAAGCTTATAAACAACAAATGGCGTTTAACAATTAATACCTAATGATGTTTTAGTATTTTTAGGCTTTGAGTCTTAAAGCTTGGTCCACTCAATCTTCGTTCAAAAACTTCGTTATAAATTTTATCAGAGCTGATGTCTGGTGGTAATTTAGTTCTGAACTTAGTAGATTATGGTTTATGATCAGTTTTAGTGAGTAAGGCTTGCTGTAAGCGCTATGAAGATTTATAAGATACACTGTGATGGTAATCATTTTTATATACATTAACGATAATTAAAATACAATTAAAATTTACACCATTTTCATTGTATTGTTATTATATTTGTGTTTTTTTGTGATAATATATGTATGTAAAATATATATGAAAACATAATACAATAAGAATATGTATGTATGTATATCTGTACACTAAAATAACAATAAAATTTACTTTAAAGATATAAAAAAATCGATATTAAAATAATATATTGTAACATATTAAACTAAAACTAAATATAACTAAAAAACTCACCGTTCTCTAAGCACAGGGTCCAATCCAACGGTGGGTTCATCAAGAATAAGTAATTCCGGTTCATGAACCAACGCAGCAGCCAGAGACACTCGTCTCTGTTGACCTCCAGACAGTGTCTTAACTAATCTTCCACCACTAGGAAGTTCCAGCAAATTGGATAAGAAGTCAAACCTCTCAGCCATCTTCTTCGGCTTCATACCATATATTCTGCCGAAGTAGTAAATTGCATCTCGTACTGTGAATTCAGCGACAAGTGCAATTTCCTATGACAAAAGAATACATTGTATAATATTAATAAATATATTGGTAGGTACAATTGATTTATTTAATAATTAATCCTCATATAAGAAAATTAACCTCTTTTACGAACGCTTTTAAGAAAATCTTCATTTTAAGAAAATTTTCAATTAAAAGCTTCAATTTTCAATTTATAATACTTATTTTAAATGAAATAATTACACTACCGTAACTTGTTAACTGTGTATATTATCTGTGTGCTTAGAAACGTATAGGAATCCTGACATTTTGAACAGTTTGTAGTAGTTCTTGACAACATATATACATATAACCATCTTATCTACCATTTAGTAGTGATGTATTTGAAATTTATTTTGAGTTACATTTTTGTAACATTTCCTTTAAAGCGATTAATTACATAGAGTAAATAGCAAGGTCACTTTACTGGGTTTTAAAGTTTGATTTTTTAAAAAAGCTTTTAAAATTCGTATTATTGTCTTACTTTTTTGAATTGTTTTTGTAAACATGTATCATTTAATTTACAACTGATTATGTAAATATGTACGTAATGTGTACTTAAAATGTATAAAATCTTGAATTTTTTAACATTACTTAATAACAATATGACGTGAAATTTAATTTAAACCGTATCTACACTGCACACTAAATTGTAGGTCTATACTTTGTTTCAAAAGAGATGTATATATATATATATATATATATATATATATATATATATATATATATATATATATATATATATATATATATATATATATATATATATATATATATATATATATATATATATATATATATATATATATATATATATATATATATATATATATATATATATATATATATATATATATATATATATATATATATATATATATATATATATATATATATATATATATATATATATATATATATATATATATATATATATATATATATATATATATATATATATATATATATATATATATATATTATATATATAAGAATCTGAATACGGAAAACATGGACATTTAAATTCACTAGTTTTAATAACTAAAATAGTTAATAACAAGTAAAGGTGAACAACTTTCAAAAATATATATTTTTTATATTTATAATATTATTATGCTCTTAAAGAGCTTACCACTTTACTACATAAATCTAGTGATTATTTAATAAAATTATTAAAGTTTATTCGAAATACAATAAAATCAAGCTTTTATTTATTAAAGTGAGTTTTTATTTATTTTTATTTTTTATTGAGAGTTTTTTATTTGTGCAAGTCATAAATCTCATTTCTGACATATGTGTGTGCGTGTTTGTATACAAATAATAGCCAGAGAAGCTGTGTTCTTTGACTTAAGTTTGATCTTGAAACTAACAGTTTTTATAGCTTTATTTATGTTTTGGAGGTCACATCGAAAAACATAGTTTTTAATAAAAATGCGGCATTGTGGAACGTCAAGGTATAGGCAAAATTATATATATAATATATATATTTAAAAAAAAACTAGAAAAAATAATATTTATAAAATGGATTTCTTAGTTTATGTCAGAACAAAAAATGTCAAATGCAAATAGAAATGATAAAAACATTAAAAAAAAGTTTAAAATTTTATTTTATACCTGCGGCATGTATCCCACACGTGGGCCTGGCACACCACTCCCTTTTTCTCCGGGCTTTCCTCCAAGCACCCATATCTCTCCGCTATCAAGTTTCCGTCTACCAACTATGCAGGAGAGAAGTGTTGTCTTTCCGCATCCTGAGGGACCGAGAAGTCCGTATCTACAAAAAATGTATATTATAATTACAAGGATCAGTTGACTTTTGAAAACACGAGCAAAATAAACGAAGATACTAGAAGAAGGTCACGTAAAAAGCATGAGGACTCCCCGTAGAGCATATATGAAGAGGCCAATGACAGTGGACGAGGCGAAAGAGGTATGCAGGGATCTCAAGGTTTGACGCCGATCTCTCTGACAATCCCACTAGGGATAAAACGTAAAGTTATATATGTATATATATTTATTACATAATATATTTATTTTTAGGCCATTGTAGCGCAGCTTCTTGCATCTGATTGTAAATTGTCTTGAAAAATAACTTGTAAAAGGCGGAAAGCGGGGACGAAGAAAGCAGGGACTAAGCAACGGTGTGCCTCAACACTAGGTTCGTATGATTCCTGCAGTTCCTCTGCCTACCCTGCCAGGTGCGGGATAAAGCGTGAAGCTAAAAAAAAATAACTTATAACTACTTTCTGTAATATATATTTTAAGTTTTTTGGTTAATCTTGAATATTTAATTAATAAAACAAATTTCTTGTAAAATGAGTAGTTTTGTTTAGTTCATTGATACGATGCACAAATTATTAAATACAACGGCAATCTATGCTAAGTCTTAACGTATTATTCAATATGGAGGTGAAAAATCATCAAAGATGATGCTTATCACAATAAACGTAAATTATATAAAAAAATGATTTTCCCTGAATAGTTTATCTTTACTTTTTTGATAATATATAATTTTAATCATAGCAGGATGTAAACCCACTACTGGACACTTGGACGGTTATTCTCACAGTCACTGTGTAACAATGGCGTTTCTATGTAAGCCGCTCTTAGTAAATTATCCCGGGATATACTTGGAATGTGCAAATAATTACCTTCTGCTGCAGGTAAATAAATATATATGAATATACGATTAAAACTAAATTACATATACAAATAAATTAAAACATAACCTTCCAAGAAGTTCTTAATATAAATTCGCAAGTTAACTACCGGTGAATGGTTTACGATGCCTGTTTTTTTTTTTTTTAAAATTCGCTTCAGAAATAACTGGGAGTCATGCCGGTTGGAAAATCACAATTTTATTACTTATAAAAGATAATCTTATACATACGTATTATATAAGCATTTTTTGTTATTTTTTTTGTATACTATCAGTTTAAATTGAACATTAGCTTATTAAATTTTATGTAATCATATGTCTTCTGTTTCGATATTTATATTTTATTCTGCAATAACAGGGTAGACAGAAGAACCTAGAACCTAGGCTCTCCCATTTTGTTAATTGGCAGTTGGTGGTGTTGAATTAAAATTAAAAAAAAACTTCATGCTTTAGCTTGTACGTAGCAGGGTAGGCAGAGGGAACCACGAGGAACCACCAAGAATCGTGAGAACTAAACTAAGCTACTGTTAAAACCCTCCGTTCTCCGCATTACGCATTTCGAGGCTTTGCGTGTTGTATGCCACAACTCAACACCACGCTTGCCTCAAAAAAAATCCATCCTTCCCGAGTGGGAATCGAACCTACAAACCTGTCGCGTTTACAGAAAGATGTGCCTCTTTTTAAAAATACCTTTAGAACGTGAAAATAAATTTAAAAAATCAAAATATTTAAAGATATCACTGTGGTACAACACCTTATTGATTTCAAATATAAGTCTTTTAACACATATTGCAACTTGATATACCAGTAACTTACATAATACCCTTCTCGACGGTCATGTCCAAGTACTCTAGGACCGGCTTGAAGTCAGGCTTGTCTGGCCGTCCATAGTACTTGCACGCGCGTTTCACTACGACCGCGGGAACCGACATCGTATACGTTTAAAGTCGATCGAAGCTGTTAATGCATTGTTTTCTATCCTGCAACAATGAAGAAATAATATGGATAAGTGTTATCGTCTATAGTTAAATTTTTTTAGCAGAGGTTCTCAACTTGTGAGCCAGAGACACCAAATTTTTGGATGCAAAACAATTTATTATCTATTTTAGTATAGGTTCATTTTGAGAAAATTGGTCTCATTGGGTACCTCAGTTTTATGTAGACTGTAGGTAATTTTATTACAAATATATATTTTTGAATTAAATAAATTATTATAAATTACCTATATTGTAACCGAATGTAATATCTGTGACTGTATTTAGTCAACTGAGAAGTCGTAATATTGAATTATATCAAAATGCTATTTTTATAATAAAAACCACCACAACATATATATATATATATATATATATATATATATATATATATATATATATATATATATATATATATATATATATATATATATATATATATATATATATATATATATATATATATATATATATATATATATATATATATATATATATATATATATATATATATATATATATATATAGAGAGAGCGAGAGAATAAAACGAAAACTTGTTTAAACTCGTTTCAAATTACTAAGGTAGATATAAAAATGTTCTAGGTTCACATGGTTTTTATGGATTAATGCATTAGAGAAAAGAGGATAACTAAATTAATAGAGAATTTTGTTTTTCGTTTTTCTATTAATAATTTAACTAACAACTTAAATAAATGGTTTAATAAATTACATCTTAACTAATAGCATTAAAAAAATACAAAAAAAAATTAATCACTGTAAAAACAACACGTATTACATATATGCATATATTTTATAATAATTTGATAACTATTTATAGTGTCGTCAGCAATACTCTGACTAAATAGGCTTAACGACAAATAGTTTAAAATTATGATAATTTTGATGCATATATATATATATATATTATATATATATATATATATATATATATATATATATATATATATATATATATATATATATATATATATATATATATATATATATATAATATATATATATATATATATATATATATAATATATATATATTATATATATATATATATATATATATATATATATATATATATATATATATATATATATATATATATATATATATATATATATATATATATATATATATATATATATATATATATATATATATATATATATATATATATATATATATATATATATACATGAGAATTATTATCTTAATTCAGTAGAATTTAATTATCAAAATGTAGTCACAAAAACAAAACATCAAGGTTAAGTCTATTGTTTTATTTTATTAATACGCTTGTATAATTAAGGAGTTGAAATTTAATTATTATCATAATGAAACGTATGACGCCAGTAGATTTTTTTGTGTAAAATTAATAATTGTCATTGAAGTGTAACTTTTATAGCAGAAATATTATAAAAAATACTTTAAAAAATTTGTATACAGTAGAATTGAACCCGCGACTCATGGAGATTGTCCATGCTAAAAAATGCGTCAAAATTCTTGTATGCTTTATACAACTTAATGCGTTGTGTCCAACTTTATAAACTCATTTCATTAATAATAGCTTTAATTCTTAACTTAATGTGAGCATAACAAAAAGGCAATCTCTAAATTAGGGTAAGTATATAGGTATTGTTTAGAATAATGTGAGTCTGACGCTTGCATTAAGCTCTAAACTTGTGTGACTAGTCGACAAGGTTAGAGCTTAACACCAACGTTAGTATGTTTTATTTAAGTATTTTCTCTTTGACGCTTCACGCGATTACCGCTTTAAAAATCATAAAATAATTAACAAATATTACAATAGAAGGTAGAAAAGGCAGAGAAAATATATGTTGCAACACTCCGTTCTCCACTTCTCAACTAAGTTTAAGTTATGACGTAACATTTTAACATTAGAGAAATCAGAGATGAAATTAACTTTTGTTTTTGCGAGTAGGGCCAATCTCACTTGCATCGCATATACAATCACTATGACAACATATATCTGTTGTATATTATAGTCCACAAAAAGGGGAGAGCTGTAGGCATTTTTGTATATTTTTTTTAAGTCAGTATATTCGGCTGGATTTTATTTATCAGTCACTATATTTTTCACCTTAAAGATATATAAAAAAAATATATACAATCACAAACATATATATGTGTATGTGTATCAACATCCGAAGAATCTTTAATATGACATAACGTAGCACAACATAATTCAAATAGATATGCGAAACTCTATAGAAACGAGGTCGCACGAACCTGTTTGGTGGCCCACAAAAGCTATCTCCATACATTTGTTGTTGTTGGACAAATAAATATATATATATATATATATATATATATATATATATATATATATATATATATATATATATATATATATATATATATATATATATATATATATATATATATATATGTGAGTGTGATTATCCAATTCTTTTATAAAGGACGTAATAATTATATTTTTATATATATTTTTTCCAAAAGGTAATATACAACTTACTATTTTAACGAAATAACTTTCTTTCGAACGAAAGTACTTTCTTTATTTATACTTTAAAAATAATAAACAAAATAAATATTATATATTAAGTTTCTTTTTACTCCAATTCAAATTTGAGTAAAGCTAAAAAAAACGATAAGCATAGAAAGCTCACCTAAAACTAGTCATTTTGTTTTTGGTTTTTTTAATGAATACCCGTATAACCAACTAGCAAGAAAGGCACGTATGTATGACCTATTATTTACGCTTTGTTCTTCGCTTTACATCCAAATTCAATAAAATAACTAATTATTTTTCACATTCACCAAACTTACAGTCAGTTACTGTCGCAAGATGCCCCTCTAAGTAAGTTATTTGCAAAAGCTCTTGATAAGCAAAAAGAAATATTTTTTAAAATAAAATAGCTTTTAAAATACAAAAAAAGTTGATATATTGATCTAAAATCTACAATTTGAGGTTGCATTAAAGCAGTCCGCCACTTGTGCCGTTGACGTAATGTAAGGTTAGCACACTGTTCCGGTCATCCGATAGTACGTAACGGTTGCGTCAATATCTTGATCATTGGTCGCCCAAGTGATTCATTTTAAAAATATTTTGTTTAATAAAAGTTATAACCTTTTTTTAAGAGTTTATTGTCAAAACACTTAGTTCTCCGTTTTTGGAGAAACATTTGTGGTGTAACTAAGTTTCTTAGTGATCGCATTTACCTCGTTTTGTTTATATCATCTAAGATATTTATGTGTTTAATATATTTTGACTTTTTATTAACAATAATAAAAGAGAGAGAGAAAGAGAGTTTCTCCTTAACTGACAGTAATATCTTTATCTGCTTTTTTTTTATGGGAAGGACAAGGCAAACGAGCGGTCTGGTCACCTGATGGTAAGTGATCACCGACGCCCACGGCCTTGTGTAACAGCAAGAGCGTTGCCGGCCTTTAAGGTGGACGTAGACGCGCTTTTTGAAGGTACCCATGTCGTATCGATCAGGAAACACTGCCGCAGGTAGGCTATTCCGCAGTAGTGTGGTGCGTGAAAAAAAGTTCCAACGGAACCGCACAGTAGAAGAGTTCCACGTGTCCAGATGGTAAAAAATGTTGTCAATAAACGATGTCAACTTAACAATATAAAATATATATTGTACATATAATATATCTATATAAAAAGATACTATAATATATATATATATATATATATATATATATATATATATATATATATATATATATATAATATATATATATATATATATATATATATATATATATATATATATATATATACATTAAACAACATACAAAATAAATATATAATATTATTACAAAATAATAATTATACGTGGACGCAGAAAGTATGTCGAGGAACCGACATTTCCGACACAAACTCGTTTACAAGCTTTCTTACATACCGAAAATTAATGTTATACTTAGAAGTGTTTACAAATACTACTTTTTTTATTTACCTATGTTTAAAAATACTAGAAGTTTTTAGAGGACTGTCGTGGCGCTGAGGCATAAGCGTCTGCCTGAAAACGCGACACTCGGGGAAGATGGATTTTTCTATTTCCATTTTCATCGCTCTGGAAACTAGGCAAAAGCGCGGCGTTGAGTTCCGCCACTCAACACGCAATGCCTCGAAAATTGGCGGAAAGCGGGGACGGAGAAAGCAGGGACTAAGCAACGTAGTGTCTTAACACTAGGTTCGTATGGTTCCTGCAGTTCCCTCTGCCTACCCTGCCATTTGCGGGATAAAGCGTGAAGCTAAAAAAAAAGTTTTTTTTATTAAAGAAAAATATTTCTGAAAACACTGAATTTGAATCAGCACCTTAAATATAGTTTAAACGCTCCAACCAGTTAAGATATTTGTTTATACCGAGCTAGACTTCGTTTGGCTTAATTGCCTGGAGCGCTCAGTATGCAAGGGTCCCAGATTTGAATCCTGCTTCGAGCAAATTTTCAAAGTATTTAGTATTTATAATGTTTTGCTCTCTTTAGTACTCCATAATGGTTAAAAAATATTTAAATATAATAATATCTTATTATTTGTCTATTGGCTTGATTAACTTCACACAACACCAGCGTTTGTTCTTCGTCAATTTTCTAAAGAACGGTAAAAGTAGCTTTACTGCCTTTTTATATTAAAACGTAAAAACTGTCGGTGCAGACTTACCGTGACTGTATGGCCATAGTTGCAGGTTCAACTCCCATTCGGCGACAATGAATTATTTTCAAAGTTGGTTTAGTAAAAACATGTGGCTCAATGCGGCATTGCGCATAAAATAGGTTCATATTTAAATGGGAACATAAAAAGATTACGAAAAATTATATATTTCATAAAGAACTTTCTTCTCTCAACTTTATTCTTTACTATATAAAACTTTATTCTACCTCATGATTATGGTAAACTTTTACAAAATTTAGTTTTAAACCTCACTGGTCCAGAGATAAGAGTTTATAGTTCATAAAACACAGTTTTAGGTTGTTTTATCTAATTAAAAAAAATAACAAAGTTTCATTCATGATTTTTGTATTACAAACAGGTTATATTTAATTGCATCACGATGGTACAATTTGAGGAAAATAAACTTAATTTCTTTTTATGTAATAGCAGTCAAAGAGCTTAATTCATTTCGATATAGCTATGTCAGTATTATCACACACTTGTTACAATATATTTTTATAATTAGCATCTTGGTACATAAGTACTAACTTCCGCCATCCAAAGATTAAACGTTGTAAAAGTTTAACCAAGTAATATTTACTATTTTTTAATTATTGTTTATTTAAATGTTGTTGACATGACGTCTGACTTTAAAAAATTCTGAGTTTGAATCACATTTGGAACTTTAGAATTTTTAAATCATGCTGACATTTTTTTTACATACATACATACATATCTTCACGTTTTGTCCTTTCCGTCTCGTCTACTGTCATTAGCCTCTTCATACATGCTCTCCGTAGACACCTCATGCTTTTAACGTCACCTTGCTCTTTAATATTGTGTTTTCTAAAATCAACCATGGTCTTCCCCTACCTCTCTTACTATTCACTTTTGTTTCGTATATCTTTTTACCATTCGCCACATCACTCATTTTTCGAAGTACCGAAACCATCCGAGCAAGGTTTTCTTCATCACACTGTGATATGATTTCCATACAAAAAAATCTTGCATTCTGTCATTCCCTCGTCTCTTTCTAATTCCACAATCTTTGTCTTACTTGCATTCAGGCTTAGATCTTTAGTTTGTAAAGGGTCTAAAAGTAATCTACTAAGCATGTTTTTTAATTTGATATATATGGAATTTACCATACATATGAAATTACAAAATGTCAGCATATTTACCCAAATTACTAAGAACAAATTGCAAAGTTTTGCCAAAGGGAAGGCCGCCTCAACTATAATATTATATTACTTCAAGGTTAATTGTCAAATAATTAAAATGCTAAAGGACTTCCTCTACCTCAAATGTTTAAATGACTGACCTCCCCAATCATTGATAACATGTAAATATATTTTTGTCATGTTGACAATCTTGTTACAATACAGTGAGTTTGCTTATATATAAAATAAATATGCTTATTACGCTTTATCTCGCTTATAGCAGAAAATATGTATGCAGAGAAAACTGCAGAAACAATAGGAACTAGTGTTAAGATCACTCCATTCCCTGCTTTCTGCCTCTTTCACGGTATTACGTATTGAGTGGCAGAACTTTACAATATTACACTACTTTTCAAACAACTGCTGTATAAAATATACAGCAAATATAAGTTATTGCAATTTTAGTATTACATATAATAACAGTAATTTAAATATGAATCTCTCGGTTTTAATTTAAATATGAACCTCTCGAATCTTTGAGGTATTTTAGTCTTACAAAACATAGAATAGATTTAAATATTACACTTTATTTAAATTTAAAACACAATATTTTCTATAATAACTTTAAAATTAACTAAATTAATTTAAATTTATAAAAAAAAAGTGTAAAAACCATTCTAACTTCGTAAATCAGTATGCTAGGATCAATGCACTTAACGGCCTAGCTGCAGTGAAGTTCAATGTTACTGGCAATTTACCTTAGTTATATTTAGAACCTTTATGCACATAAATTACAAGTCAAGTACAACACTATATGTAACTGTATATTATATGTTTATACAATTTTTTACTATATTTACAATTATATTAATATGTCTTAGATAAATTTAATAGGAATATTTTAAAAAATAAAGGGAGAGAGAGAGTGGGTTAAAGACGAATGAACTATTGTTATTTTCTAGTTCTATTAAGAATAAAAAGAGCGTTACTTAAGCAGCAATATATCTAAAATTGAGTGGAAGTTAAAAACGGAGAGTTGTGACACTATGTTCTGTATGAATTTTAGTGTTTTTTTGTAATTTTTTACTGTTCTTACTAAGCAGTCAATTTTTTTTAGTCAGTCTTCATAATTTCTATATTCTTATAGCTTGCGTTATTATTTGAACACAAAAAGTTTCGTTTAGATCCGTCTAATACCTTATGGAGAAAAACATATAAAAATTTACATACAATTTTTATATATTTATGTATGTATTTATGTATATGTGTAAGAGAAAATATATTTATAAGAGAAGATGTTCCCTTATGATGTGTACTGCCTCAAAATAGTTGGCTTTCTTTGCCGTTAGTTGTTTTTAGTAGAGATCACTTGTAATAATTAGGCCACCATTGCACATTGTAGTATCTGTCTACAATCTAAATTGTAATAATTTGTACCTTTTTTTCCTTTTTTTGTTTTATGTGCCATATTATGTTTCATTGTATATTTGTGGAAGCATTATAATTGCGTACATTTAAAGAATTTGACCAGTTTTTTTCGATTTCAAATTTTTGACGTACAATTTTCTTTTGGTACTGTTTTAAAAAGCTCGAAACGGCGGATTGGTGAAAAATATAGACGATGTTCGAACTTGAACAGTTCTACTGATTATTGTTTAAACAAATTCTTTACGTTAGCCAATTGAATTTGCTTGATATTTGATACTTGATATTTACGCATGCTTTTTAGTAATTCAGTTTTAAAAGTGTCTTTAACCAAGAAAGAGCTTCAAAGAGATTTTCTAGCTTTACTATCCCTGAAAATTGTTAAACTAATAAGACGAAGTGCATGTGCGAGAGAACTAGTACTGAACTAGCTATTATTATTACTAATTTACTGATTTATTCGTGGCGCAGAGGCGCAACGTCTGTCTATAACGCGACGGTTTCTGGGTTCGATACCCAGTCGGGGAAGATGGATTTTTCTATTTCCATTTTCTTCGCTCTGGCAAATTAGGCAAAGCGCGGCGTTGAGTTCCGCCACTCAACACCCAATGCCTCGAAAAAGGCGGAAAGCGGGGACAGAGAAAGCAGAGACTAAGCAACGGAATGTCTTAACACTAGGTTCGTATGGTTCCTGCAGTTCTCTCTGCCTACCCTGCCATGTGCTGGATAAAGCGTGAAGCTAAAATAAAAAAAATAATAAAAAAAAGAAATTGTTGTTTCGTTTAGTGTACAAAGTCATTATAAATCACATAAATATTCCAAAACTAAAACTAGTAGATAATAATCAATTCTAACTCAGTTTCTTATATGTTTTCAAATTTCAATAGCTCACGTCACAATACCATTTAAACAAACTGATTACAATTCCAAGCACTCCATATAACACATTATAATAGTAACTGAATGTCAATGGAAATCCCGTTTTAGTATGGAATGACTTAGATATTTTATGTCAAGGCTTGAAAATATGTAGTTTTAATAAAACAATTTTAACTGATTACTCGCTTATTAAATTAAATAAAAATATATTTATATAGTTTGTACCTAATAATTTAATTTCGTTGTAAATAAAATAGAACAGTGAATGTAAAAATAAATAAATAATTTCATGATACAAGAGGGAACCACTAGGTTCCCTAGGTTAAGACACTCCAATTTCCCATTTTGCACTTAATTTATGAGATATGAGTGTAAACCTTGTCGCGTTTTTTACTTAAGAGAGTAAAATTACATAATAAAAAATAAATAGTAAAAGCGACTGTTGTGGCTTCGACTAAGAAAGCGTAGAAATGAGTTATTTTTAAAGAAAAAGATGTATCAGGAAAACACTAAGAGTGTGGTAACACTAAGTCAGCTCACCTCATCACTTTGCTATTTAGAGGTTAAAGTAAGAAAGTAAAAACAAGGATAAAATAAAGATATGTTAAATAATTTAAAAGGTACCTTTAATGAATTTTGAAGAAAAATTTAAAAAAGAACCGTGAGACTAAATTATTAAATATACTTATGGTAATCTCTCGAAATATTAATTTTTACCGACAGATATATATGTCAACTGTACTAATGTAGTCTGTTATATGTAGTATATTATATAGTCTATTATATTATATTTAAATAATAATAAAAATTGTAATAATAACTAATTATTTGTATTAATAATTAGAATTATTTTTTGTGTTACTTAATTATTGCCAGGAGTTCTATTGTTATGGGTATTTAGTTATTAATTTATATTTATATAAAAGATTAAATTATGTTTTTTTTTAGCTTCACACTTTATCCCGCACAAGGCAGGGTAGGCAGAGGGAACAGCAGGGACCGTGGGAACTTAGTGTTAAGACACTCCGTTGCTTAGTCCCTGCTTTCTCTGTCCCCGCTTTCCGCCGTTTTCGAGGCATTGCGGCGGAACTCAACGCCGCGCTTTGCCTAGTTTGAATTCCGAACCGTCGCGTTACAGGCAGACGTTGCGCCTCTGCGCCACGACGGTCCTCGACGGTAAATTATGTTCTGAAGTAATATATTTTTTCTACATATTACACGTATAAATATATGCTTATACGTTATATATAATAAGGTATATTAATTTATAATAAAATATAATTAAACGTTATATATAATATTGTAGATACTCGATAAGTTTTAACAAAAATGTTTATATTAATTTTAAAAAGAGCATACGAAAAGAAATACAATTTTAAGCAAGCTTTTAAACATTACTTTAATCATGTTATTATATTATTTTATATAAGAAAAGTCATTTATTTACGCTTATATATATATATATATATATATATATATATATATATATATATATATATATATATATATATATATATATATATATATATATATATATATATATATATATATATATATATATATATATATATATATATATATATATATATATATATATATATATATATATATATATATATATATATATATATATATATATATATAAAAATATGAGAAACAGAAATACAGAAATATCATACTGATACAATATGTATTGCTCCAAAAAGCACTTGACTTGCTTTTTGCCTTTTGATTTTTATGTCCATAACAAATAAAAAGTACAGAAAAAGTACAAGTATACGTCTATATCAACATTATAAATACAAACATAAATTCACGCGCTATCCCTAGCGGGTTCCCACTAACAAGTGGGAACTGAGTGCCAAACCCTGCGGTTCCTGCATAACCACTCCACTGTCATTAACCTCTTCATACATACTCTTCTATTGCTTTTTACGTGACTTTTTGCCTGTATCTTCGATATTGCGTTTTTGAATGTCAACCGAGTTCTCCCGTTACCAACAGTATAAAGGTGTTTTCATCACAAAAACTATAGCTTTAGTTTCAAATAATTTTGTTTCGAACAGTCTATTTATCGAGAAAAGCATATTTATAATAAGTAAGGTTAAAAAATATATAAAAGAGTCTTGTAAAAAGATTATAAAAACGATCAACGCTTTTATTAGATGAGTACTCTGAAGTATTAAGGTATTGAGTTATTTATATCATTTACACAATCACGTAGTAGCTCTGATCCAATACGGGGTGTGGATGTTACAGCGACCATCATTTAAAGTATAGTATTAACCAGCCTACATAAACTTGGTATAATTATAAAATAAATAAATAAATTATTGTTCCAAAATAAAACACCATTTCTCAAGTATGACGCAAGTGTACACTATCGTGTGAGAGCGGGAAAGAGATATATCCCTTTCTCATTAGGTTATTTTTTTGAATGAAAGTTGACAGATTGACAACGTTTGATAGTATTTTTGTAGTACGAGGTCTATACGTCATTCGTATTTAATTATGACTACCTCACGCTTTACACAGCACGTATAAATATCGTAAAATAGGAAAAATTATCCTGTGCCTGAAGTATTGATAATTGTTAATCAGTTTCTTGTATATAGCCGTGAAATATTTTCCCCTATAAGTAGTTTTGATAACGGCCGTCATGTCAGATACACCTGTATAGTCTATGTGTGATTACATGTACTTTCTTTAAAAAAAAAAACCATTCTCTTTTTCTAAAAATATATATAAATTACTTTTCATATAGTCGTCTTCTACATGCGAATTACAGTATGCCTAACACACGTACTGTTGAGTAATTGGCAATCGTTGTAGAGATGGACAGACAGTAATGTGACGTAACGACCCTTTTGTTATAGTGGTTATAGTTCTGTAGAAGTTTCTAGATGATGTGAATCTATTAAGTCTAGGCTTAGTAACTTAATAACGTGTTGAATTATTTTCAGTTTTCTCGCTCAGGTATTGAGTCAAAGTGTAACGCTATCTTCTTCCACCTTTTATTATTGGAGAGAAAGTGGAGAACGTAGTGTCTTAATACTGGGTATTGGAATGCATAAACTTATGTTATTCGCTTATCAGCCATAGCCTTAGTTAAAATAAAAACTATTAAATTTATTCAGAGAATCAGGACCGTCGTGGCGCAAAGGTGTAACGTCTGCCTGTAACGCGACGGTTTCTGGGTTCGATTCCCAGTCGGGGAAGATGGATTTTTCTATTTCCGTTTTCTTCGCTCTGGCACCTAGGCAAAGCGCGCCGTTGAGTTCCGCCACTCAACACGCAATGCCTCGAAAAAAGGTGGAAAGCGGGGACGGAGAAAGCAGGGACTAAGCAACGGAGTGTCCTAACACTAAGTTCCAATAGTTCCTGCAGTTCCCTCTGCCTACCCTGCCATGTGGGGGATAAAGCGTGAAGCTAAAAAAAAAAATAGTACTTGTACTAGTATCAGGTATCTGAATTTGGCATATAATACGCTAAGTTTGGAATTCTAGCGAAAGACGGAGAAAGTAATTTCTTGAAAATACCTCTGTGTTTACTCTGCTTTATGAATAGTAAGGCCTGAAACTATTTTTTTGTCATCACTATGTACATACTCGATAAGGCAACTTCATTCACCTTGATTTTGACTTTGTAAATTAATTAACAATTTTACTACATACATATTTTAGTGTTTTATTTTAATAATAATTTAACATTTTTTAAAGGAATTGCAATAGGTAATCGTAAACAATAAAAAGCTTCCTATTAAAATAATAATAAACTATAGTAAACGCGACACAGCGAGACAGTTTAAACAATAACGAGCGGTGTTGAGTTACGCCACTCGAAAAGTTAAATATTTTTCAACTCGTAAAGAAAATTAATTTTAAAATTCACTTTCTCCAAGCGAGAATCGAACCCACAAACCGTCAATTACAAGCAGACGCTAAGCTTCTTGCACCACGACCGTCCTCTAAAACTAAGTCAAACGTTATGAAATTTAATTAAACATAATGAAAGTGTATAAGAGCGATGCATTCTCTCTTAAACAGTTTCAAATTTGGCACGTCATAGAGATTGTCCATAGAAAGTTTTACTTGAAATTCCGTTTAGAATGCCACGGTTATATTATGTCTATTATTTATTCTCCATAGCTTCACGCTTTATTTTGAATTTATGAAGCAGCCAGTAAAATAGTGTCAAAGCACTGTGTTCTGGTATTATAAAATAGTGTCAAAGCACTGTGTTCTTTCGATTTCGTCCAAATATAGGAAAGATTTAAACGCCATGTGTTTTCTTACTAGGGCACCTGCAAATTATTTAATAAATATAAAATAATTAAAATAACTAAAAAAAATGTTTTTTTTTGAAAATAAGAAGAATTATTTGTAGTCTATGATATATAACAACAAAATAACATTAAAAGAAAAAGTAGCTAAATATGGTAATGAATTGCTAACTTAAGCTTTGTCAAATTACTAAAGTGATGAAACTAAGAGTAATTCAATTATAATATTTCAAACATATAATTTCTTTGGATTCACAAAAAAGACACAAAGTCGATTTGATTTTATTCGCCTCACAAAGTGTTCAATACAATGCTAAGTACATAAACCGTTATCCGATGAGAAGTTGTAACGAGGTTTCTGTGTCGTTTGCATTCAAAAGTTATAAGTACAAAACATAGGACTTATATAGTTAGCGTAAAAACTTAGAAACGTATATAAAAACAACATTAAATTTATTATTTAATTCATATACATATAGTGTTTAAAATAATTCTAGTAGAATTTGACTACTGCAGGTAAATTATGGAAAAATAGTGTTCAAACACTCTGTACGGTATTACGAGTATATACAGTAAAATTTAAGTCAACAGCACAATAAAAATAAATGTTATTTTGTATATAAATTCCATTATTTGTACGTAAAGAAATGCGACGTTTAATGTATTATTTAAATTATTTCAACATAAAATATATATAAAAAGAACATATGTATATGTATGTGATTTTGACTTTGACCTAGTAAAAATTAAAGTCTATCAAACATTTGTTTTTTTTTTAATTATTGTCCTGGTTACTTATAATTTTTAATGAGCTTATAATACAAAGGTTTGTTATATAAAAAAGTAAGCCTACACTTACTTCGTTTTTCTTCACATTAGATCCTGCATTTAAATGTTTTATTATTAAAATAAAAAACTTTTGGTTACTTTGTTAGTGTTAAATGTACAAAAAATTTTGTATTTCGTACAAGTTTCTATGATTTATTCACATATTCTATAGTGGGAATCGATCCCAGAAACCGTCGCGTTAAAGGCAAACATTGCTCTGTGCCACGACGGTCATCCAATTTTTGATGATATAAAACAAAACTAAATTAATCAAAAGTCCTCAAACGAAGTCGTGAACTATAACTAGTATTTCTTTACAAAATGTTGTTATTAAAGTGTCTACTTAATCAATCACTTCTATAATTACGTTACAAAAGACTCCGAGTAACACGTGACGTACGAAGATGAGCACTTCGGAAGTAAATTGTTAACAAAAGTGTTATCTTATTATAAGTAATGAATTTTATATGTTAATAAATTAGTTACCTAAAGGACATCGGATCAGAGATGAGTTTAAATTATCATTTTTATTTTTAATTTTATTCCGTATACACCAACGTAGGTAATGAGATTTTTAACGATTTTTTAATTAAGTTTTTTACGCTAAAGATAGACAAATACTTCAAAAGAAACCATAGGAAATTGAATGCTGTTGAATTTGAACTCCGACCACTAAGCCATACTTACTTTATCACGTTTCGTCGGATTTAATATATACTAAAACTTATTACGTTGTTAGCATCTCGATATATATATATATATATATATATATATATATATATATATATATATATATATATATATATATATATATATATATATATATATATATATATATATATATATATATATATATATATATATATATATATATATATATATATATATATGTATATATATATATATATATATATATATATATATATATATATATATATTATATATATATATATATATATATATATATATATATATATATATATATATATATATATATATATATATATATATATATATATATATATATATATATATATATATATATATATATATATATATATATATATATATATATATATATATATATATATATATATATATATATATATATATATATATATATATATATATATATATCTATATATATATATATATATATATATATATATATATATATATATATATATATATATATATATATATATATATATATATATATATATATATATATATATATATATATATATATATAATATATATATATATATATATATATATACATGGCATTAAGTTTTTTTTTATTTTCGTTACTATTATTTTGTATTTTTTATTCAAGTAATTATGACTAAAATACGCACAATCTTTTGACGTACATACCTGTTTACAGGAAAACGGTATGCGGAAGCAATTTTTAAATTAATTTAATAAAATTATTTTACTTAGGAATAACGTAAATTTCCATAAAGGCCGTTCATTGCACTGAACATATATAATTGCATTTATTATTAAAATAACTTACTTTTACTTAAAATTTTATATATAATTGTACAAAAATAAATTTTAAGCCCTTCAAGGTGTAGCTTCGATTCCCATTAAATATTTAGTTATTTCCTCACTCACTTAAATTGTAATGTCTCTATAATCTACGCTAATAACGCGATGGTTTATGGGTTCAATTTCCGTTCGAAGAATATGGAGACATATCGACTTTCTTCGCATGGTTTGGTAACTAGGCAAGTGCGGCGTTAAGTTCCGCCACTCAACACGCAATGCCTCCTAAGGCGGATAGTAGGGAATAGAGTGTCTTATGACTCTGCTATAAGCGGGATAAAGCGTGAAGCAAAAAATATCTGGCGTTAAGTTTTACTACACCTAAATATTGTGAAAGGACTGAAAAAACAGAAACATAGTTTTGTCTCTTAGCTCTCTTTGTCTACTCACAAATTAATTAAAAAAAGACCACTAAACCTACAACGTCCAAAACTTAGAAACTAAATAAAAAAAAAACATTAAATTACAATTACGTATATTAAAATGAAGGGTAAATAATAACCTTGATTATCTGAATTGACAATTACACACAAGTCTTAAGTGAATAACTATGTAAATAAGGCTTTTAACTTGCTAAGTACTTGCTTTTATTGTATTCAATAAAGTTGATTCTCATGTATGTTTAATTCAATAATAGATTTTAATGCGTTTTCTGAGATAGCTACGACAGTGGGTTCGATTCTCGAAAGAAAAGTAATTGTTATTATTGTCATCTCTAGTAAAAAAATCAAGCGCGGCGTCGAGTTCTGTCACTCTACATTCAATATTTAGAAAAGCGGAAAGCGGAGAGTGGAATCCTACTACTTTTTTTTAGCTCCACTCTTTATCCCGGAACTGCAGGAACCGTATCGGGCTAGTGTAAAGACACTCCGTTGCTTAGTCCCTGCTTTCTCCATCCCCGCTTTGCACCTTTTTCGGGGCATTGCGTGCTGAATGGTGGAACTTAACGCCGCGCTTTGCCTAGTTTCCATAGCGAAAAAATTGGAAATAGAAAAATCCATCTTCCCCGAGTGCGAATCGAAGCCACAAACCGTCGCGTCTACAGGCAGACGTATTCTATGTGCGGCAATAGGTGAAGTAAAAAAAAATAATTAAACTCTTTCGTAATAAAATTATATTTAAGACGCGCATATTATACAGATGCAAAGTCCAAGTAACCAAGAATTTATAATTGAATATAAACTTAAAATTCATAATATAAAAAATTGGTGAGAAATAAGTAAAGGAAATAAAAATATGTTTGTCATCTCTATATAAGTTGAATATATATATATATATATATAGATATATATATATATATATATATATATATATATATATATATATATATATATATATATATATATATATATATATATATATATATATATATATATATATATATATATATATATATATATATATATATATATATATATATATATATATATATATATATATATATATATATATATATATATATATATATATATATATATATATATATATATATATATATATATATATATATATATATATATATATATATATAACCTATAAATATATTACCTAAATAATAGTTTACAATAATGTCACGTACATATTTCATAGTTCGTGTAATGCTCGTTATTCAAATAAGCATACTCTATTATTAAAAGAAGTATTTACTTCATAAATTATAATTACACTTAGTGCTTAATGAAGCACTTAACAGTATACTATATTATTTTATTATTATGTAGATTTGTAGCTATATTATAATAATGACTTGCTTCTAATTTTTTGTTCTTACAACCTAGAGTATATTTTCTTTATTTTTAGAGAGATAAGAGAAAAACACTCTGTTCTCCGTTTTGTATGTCATAATAATAAGTAACGTAATATGAAACATTGTGTGTTGATTGGTGAAACACAATACTATGCTTGACAAAGCGTAAGGCGTTTTATTAGAACGGAAAAGTTTGAATATTTTTATCAATAGAGTGGGGATATAGAGCCTTAGACATTCGTATTTACAGTAACATGATGCTAAATGCTTGACACGTTTAATATTCAAATGATTTTGTTATAATAAATATACAGTGTTTGGTGTGATCACAATACCTGCATGACATTGGTGATAGAGTAATTGTAAAAATAAAAAAGTGCCGTGCCCGAAGTTGTAGACGAATTCAATAAAATCTTTATTTCCCTTTTTTTACAGCCTCATCCTTTATCCGCATGTAGCGGGATAGGCAGTAAGTGTGGGTACCTAGTGTTAAGACATACAGTTCCTCGCTTTACGTCTTTTTCGAATTTAAAATTAAAAAAATATCTTAATATAAAATGAACTTTATCAAAATAAAATGCTTAAAATTTTTAATCGATTTCTCGAGCCATTCCCGAGATTAACTTGCACAAGCAAACACAAAATTTTAAAACCTTACTTTGGGTTCCTTCACATAAGTGCCCCCAAAAACAATGCAATATTTTTAAATGTCCTCCTTAACATAACATAATATTTTATTACATATATACAATATATGTCATACTAACACTTTCATCGCAATACCGTTTTTAAGCTACACAAGTTAAGTCATCTTAATCGATGTTACAGAAGCGGTAGTATATTTATGTGTTAGATAAGATAAAATCCGGAAGCCGGGCTGGATGCTGTATATGTGACTAAGATCATCATTTCCTCTAAGCCATCTCTGATGCGTACTTCCTTAGTTATTTATAACAGCTTTTTGTTAATATTTCATTAAGAAAGTAAAGGCCGTTGCTTCAGTAGATGCAAATGTATAAAATCATATGAAAATTGATAATGACTTATGATCTTAATAATTTTTAGCTGCACGCTCTATCCTGTATGCAGGTAAAGAGAACTCGAGTAGACAAATCGAACCTAGTGTTAAGACACTGTTCATCATTTTCTGCCTTTCGAGATATTCCGTGTTAAATGGCGAAACTCAAAGCGAAGTTTTATTTTGTTACATGACTTGTAAATCAATTCCTGATTTTCTATTCACAGTGTGGTGTAAGAAAAAAATAAAAAAAACCGGAAATAAGACGACTGTAAACCATTTATTGAGTAGCTTCTCTCTCAATCTCGTTTTATTTAACTCTATTCCATGTAGAAATGTTTAAACCACGACAAAATAGTGTCTTACCAATAAGAACATAACTAAGTACTAAAGACGGGGTATTATATTCGATTCTCCGCTCAAAATAACATGTTTTGAATTTAGAAGAAAAGTAGAGAACGGAATATTTTAGCATTAGGCTGTTTATAAGAAAAAGCTTTTACCATTGCCTGAATCAAAAAAAAAATTAAAAAAGGTCGTTAAACTTAACCGATTGCTATTCCCAAAGTAAGTTGGTGAAATTAACCTTGTCTCTTTCGTATGCTCGTCACGCGGCTGAATGCAACCTGCCCTTGGTACCATTCGATAAACTGCGGATATATATTCTGTACGGCTACAGCGTTAGACTGACATCTTGCAACGATTTCCTTGCAGTTGCGTTAGTTTCTATCATACTCTTAATATATTATTATTATGTAAGTGTGGCAGTGTTATTGTGTTATTATTATATATATAATAATATATTTTTATATATTATTATATATATAATAATAGAACATTATAATTTTGTATATACTGATTGATGTTCAGTAATGAGTATTTTACTTTCTAAGTATATACAAGTAAAAATCGAGCCATATTGATAAAGTTTTATATATATATATATATATATATATATATATATAGATATATATATATATATATATATATATATATATATATATATATATATATATATATATATATATATATATATATATATATATATATATATATATTATATATATATTATATATATATATATATAATATATATATATATATATATGCTTCGAGTCCTTAGATAATAAAAGATTCTAAGGAAACGCTATAACGAAGTTCCTGTAATTTCTTCGGTCACTGTATTCAAAGAATATTAATATTTTTTGTCTCTTTCGCCCATAAGAAAACGAAACGAGAGACCAGATGGGATCGTTCAACGGTATTTCTAAATACTAATATCCGTGTTAAAAATGTTAAAATTCCAAAGAAATTAGCTTTTCATTTTTTTTAATATCGTAAGTTTTCATAAAGGACTGTGCGTTGCTATAGTATATATATACATTTATATATATATATATATATATATATATATATATATATATATATATATATATATATATATAATATATATATATATATATATATATATATATATATATATATATATATAATATATATATATATATATATATATATATATATATATATATATATATATATATATATATATATATATAATATATATATATATATATATATATATATATATATATATATATATATATATATAATATTTGTATATATATATTACTATTATCTATATTACGAATACGCACTTAGAATATTGTTGACCAAATTCCTTTAAAGAATGAAAGGGAATTGCCCAGGAATAACAATTATTTATTTATAATTCTAGGCGACTGTCGACAATTGAATCATATTGGCAATCAATGTTGCTAAGTTATATACTGTATGACGTAATCGTGTTATATATATATATATATATATATATATATATATATATATATATATATATATATATATATATATATATATATATATATATATATATATATATGATATATATATATATATTATATATAATAAAAGCCCGTTTGAACCAAACCGACTATTCTATTATATAATATTAGACTGCATATTATGTTTTTAAACATATGACTTTAAACATGCGTGCCATATACTATCTACTTGTCTTAAAACATTTTTGCATGATCCTATAGACATACATATAAACCTATATAAACTTTCACATTTTAAAATTGCTAGAATTAAATGAAGTCAAGCTAGAAATAAAGAATGTATATGTTGATAAGTATATATATATATATATATATATATATATATATATATATATATATATATATATAATATATATATATATATATATATATATATATATATATATATATATATATATATTATATATATATATATATATATATATATATATATAACACCTACACTACCGAAATATATACAAAATCATTTCAAGCTACAGTTTTATAATATATAAATTTATTGTAATTTACAGCCATTTATAGCTTAAAGGTTAAGTATAAATTTATGATTTTTACAAATTGCATTTTCAAAAAATTACATGTCAAAGGCAACGCCAAAGCTAAACGTCCTTTTTCTTTATGAGATAAGTAATTGTGATTATGGCTTGTATGTAATCGTTAACTTTATGTATATTGTTGATTGATCGCTAATTACAGTTTAAAATTACTTGCAATAAATACAATGTGATTACTTTTTGTATATGTATGATTATTTTAATATAAAGCACAACTTTATATTACGTTAGTTTTAAGTTATATCTTGAAATTGGGCGGAGAGCTGAGAACGGAGTGTTTAAGCACTGTATTCTAGAAAGGAAAGAACAAAGAAAGTGATTATGTAGTCTATTTTTCTGATTATTTTTCTTTACGATTTAGATATATTGCGTTATTGACGGAATTTAGAACCGAATTTAGAACTGTACAGCCCTGCCAAGCTCGTTTACTAGGCCTGGGAAATAAAAATATATTATTATAGCTTCACGCTTTATTCCTCTCATAGTAGGATAAGCAGAGGGAACCGCAGAAATCCGTTTCCCGGTTTCCGCCTTTTGAGGTATTGTGTGTGTTGAGTGGCGGAACTCAACACTGCGCTTGCTTAATTGCCAAGGTGAATTGGAAATTAAATATCAATAAAGAATTAACAAATGTCACGTGCAAGACTAAAATAAGAAAATTAATCATATAAATAACTTATTAATAAAATATTTATATATACTTCATTTGGATTAGAACTAGTAACGAGAGGTATAACAGTGTATATTCAATATACGTAGTAAATATACGTAACGTGATTCAAATATGACATAAGTTATATCTAAAAAAACATCTCACTCCCTCAAGTTGTAATTGAACCCACTACTGTTGTGCTTACAATAAGAGTAGACGTGCTCTGTTTTGGTAAAATTCTTAGAGTAAGGAATAAATCGAAATACAAACGCTCATATGTTTTAATTTTTTATTATAATTAATTGAGCTTCACGCTTTATCCCGCACATGGCAGGAGGATAGGCAGAAGGAACTGCAGGAACCATATGAACCTAGTGTAAAGACACTCCGTTGTTTAGTCCCAGCTTTCTCCGTCCCCACTTTCCGCCATTTTCGAGGCATTGCCGGAACTCAATTTGGCACTTTACCGAGATGCCAGAGCGAAGAAAAAGGAAATAGAAAAATCTATCTTTCCCGACTGGGAATCGAACCCAAAACTGTTGCGTTACAGGCATACTTTGCACCTCTGCGCCACGACGGTACTCATCGTTTTTAATCTCATGGCATATAAAATTTCAATGGAATTCAAATATGTAAGTAAGTAGTTATCAATTATTTTATATTTCAGAAGATAATTTGAGAATTTAAATTTATAGGTGTTCTTTATTTATACACATATAGATTCTTTTAAATTAATTTGAATTCATTTTTTCTCCAATTAAGTTAAAAGTGGAGAAAATAGAGAATAAATAACTAATAATAAAATACATATGGGGTTTTCCATTAAGGGCGCTTGATCTTTGAAATACAAAAAAAATACATGTAGGAGAGATATTTGCGATTTTATTTTATTTAGAAGGTTTATCGACCCCATTATGTATGGAATATGACATCATTCAAATGACCGCCACGGCTTCGGTTGGTGGCGCGCACACGAAAGGTCCAATTTTCGATGATTCTGGCGCACAAATCGGGCTGTATTTGATCGATGGCGTGGCGTATGTTGACTTTGAGGGCATCGGTGGTTTGCGGCTTGTTGGCATAGACCTGCGACTTAAGAAAACCCCACAAGAAAAAGTCCAGCGGGGTCAAATCGCACGATCTCGGTGGCCAGTTCACGTCGCCTCCGCGCGAGATGATCATGTCCAGAAATTGCTCGTGTAGAACTTCCATCGTAGCGTGTGCTGTGTGGCACGTAGCGCCGTCCTGTTGAAACCACATGTTGTCCAGATCCATATTCTCGATTTCAGGCCAAAAGAAGTTGGTTATCATCGACCGGTATCGCTCACCATTGACGGTGACGGCCACACCATTATCGTTTTCGAAAAAATACTGACCAATCACGCCTCCGGACCAAAATCCGCACCAAACAGTCACTTTCTGCGGGTGCATTGCCACTTGGTGAACCTCGTGTGGATTGGTCTCGTCCCAAATACGGTAATTTTGCTTGTTGACATAGCTATTCATCCAAAAATGCGCCTCGTCGCTGAAGATGATTTTTTTGCCAAAATCGGCGTCAACTTTCAACTGCTCTAATGCCCAGTCAGCGAACACACGGCGCTGTCTATGGTCATTAACCTTGAGCTCTTGGGTCAGCTCGATCTTGTAAGGGTGCAGGCTCAAGTGACGACGCAAAATTCGCCAAGTTGTCGTCTGCGAAAGGCCGAGTTCCTGTGCGCGACGCGGAATTGACTGCCGCGGGTTTTCGAGGACACTGTCGCGCAAAGCGGCGATATTCTCGGCAGATCTCGTGTTACGTTGACGCACAGGAACCGGCTGATTGTTAACTAACCCGGTTGACTCGAATTTGTCCACCAATCGATGGATAGTCGACTCGGCAGGACGATCATCGCGACCGTAAAACTGGCGAAGTGCGCGGAACGTTGCGCGAACTGAAGACCCATTTTCATAAAACAATTTTATGATTTGCACGTGCTGCTCGACACTGTAACCTGCCATGGTGGTTTGGGAGGACGGAATGAATATAACACACTGCATTTGACTTTGACAGCTGTCAAAGTTCAAGCGTCCCTATTGGAAAACCCTATAGAATAATACTAAATGAATAAAACTCTATTCTTTTTAATACTAGGAGGAGAGATCCTATATCCGTCTACACTCGTAAAAGAGATAACGAGGTAAGTAACAATAGTAAATTTTCCATTGAACTAAAGTAAATAAAAATATTCTGCAAAAAAATTTACTTCACAATTAATTTTTTTTTTATTTTAGTAAAAAATAATTTAATTTATATGTTTAATGGGTATAAAAAAAAGTATTACATACAAATTAACATACATCTGGAAAATCTTTTGCACGTCAACGTTACTTTTTGTTGTTATAGTATGTTTATTTTACCAAATTATTAAAGCAACTTTTTTTGTCAGACCATACATTTCCTGTACGAAGGGTGAAAATATATTGATACATAAGTTATTATAATCTTTTAAACTTGACCGTGTATATTTTAGTTAAATTTAAATTAGAAAAAATATTCAAAGAAAACAAATAAAAAATAAGAGGTAGAGGTAAAGAGCTCCGTGTCCAAATTTCTCCGCATTCAATATTTTTTTTTTAGTTTAAAAAAAAAATAAAAAGATAAACAGATTAAGTCCCGCTGAGTTTCTTACGCCGGTTCTTCTCAAGTCTGAGGCATTAACTTTAGCGAACCGGTGGTAAATTAAATTATTTGACGTTCAAAAAATGAAGCTTGTACTTCTTATTTTGAATAAAATTGTTTTGACTTTGACTTTGACTTTGAGTTTCTCTGTGTATCTAGCTTATAGCGGGAAACGAAACCTCGTTCTACCATACATATTTATCATCCAAAGAAATCTAGTCTCAATCTTCTATTGGCGACAAGCAATCGGTGTAAGTTGAGTCTATGATACTTAAAGAAAATATATAAAAACAATAAACGCAGCGGAATTTGAACTCACGCCTCTTAGAACAATGAAATAAGATGTATAAAGTATATAAGAAATTGGGTGCAGCGTGATGAAGAACGGCTTAGTGGTCAAAACGCTTGAACGGTTAAGAGACACGGGATCATATCCCACTGAGTTCAAAATCTTTACATATATGTTTTCTTTAAGTATTTCTTCTAATCTATCTTTAGTGAGAATAGAGTCGATGATCTTTGCTTATACCGCCAAATAAAAAAAATACATTTAAATAATATATAGATAGAACATAATAATAATCATAAGCTATTTTTATAATCAAAAAGTATCCCTGACATTTATTTTTAATGCGTGTGATATCAATATGGTTTATATAAGCTTAGTCTTATATAGTCAATAAATCAAATTTATTAAGTTATTTAAAATATTTAAATTTTATGTTAATATAATAAGATATAAAAAGTTTAATATAGAAAGATTTAAACCCGAGCTTCATGGAATCCGCCCAATCGCTCTGACCACTAATCCATGCGTCCTTTATCTTTATTATGTCCTTGACGTCGAAATTTTTATATGCTTTATACAACTTATTGTTAGTATTTTGGTTGGGAGATTTTAAAAGCTTGCACTGCTCAAAAAATATTGCAATAACTGATAATTTAACTACAAAATACATTGAAAACTCGCTAAGTTTAATTTTTCTTATATTTTTCTATCGTTAGTGTGGATTAACACTTTCATAATATCAAAAATAACCAATTTTATAGTTAATTATACAATTTATTTGCTTTAGTACTTCAGAATTATCCCAGACACAAAAACTGAGTTGTACGTAATTAAAACCTGATTTAAAAAAACAAAAAATATGGATATGACTTAAAGTTCAGAGATTTAAATAAACTTACATAATTATATATATAATATACTTAGTCTGGCCATAAATACTGTTACTATTCAAAAAAAGAAAATATTACGTTTGAATTTGGAATCTGTCATTTTTATATGATTGCTTGATGTGTTTTCTTATTTTCGCGCCATTATATTGTTAAATATTTTGTTATATTAAAATGGAGTGGGGTGATAAAGAGAACCGAATCGCTGTGATTGCCTTACATAAAGTAGGTATGGAGAAAAGTGCAATTTTTAAAACCCTCCACCCGCTTGGTATTAGTCAAATATTTGTTTACCGGGCTATTGATAGGTACAATGATACCTCCTCTGTTTGTGACAGAAAAAGATCTGGCCGTCCACGTACTGTTCGTGTGAAAAAGGTGATTAAAGCAGTTAGGGAAAGAATTCGAAGAAATCCTGTCCGTAAGCAAAAGATTTTATCTCGGGAGATGAAGATAGCTCCTAGAACCATGTCGCGTTTATTAAAAGATGACTTAGGACTTGCAGCCTATAAGAGACGTACTGGTCACTTCTTAACTGATAATTTAAAGAAGAATAGGGTGGTAAAATCCAAACAACTACTTAAGCGGTACGCAAAGGGAGGTCACAAAAAAAATTTTGTTTACAGGATGAGAAAATTTTTACAATTGAGCAGTATTTTAATAAACAAAATGACCGTATTTATGCTGGAAGCTCTAAAGAAGCTTCGCAATTAGTAAACAGAGTACAATGTGGGCATTATCCCACTTCAGTGATGGTTTGGTGGGGTGTTAGCTATGAAGGGGTGACTGAGCCATATTTTTGTGAAAAAGGTATTAAAACGTCGGCACAAGTTTATCAAAATACCATTCTTGAGACGGTAGTTAAGTCTTTAACTAACACCATGTTCAATAACAAAGAATGGTGCTTTCAACAAGACTCGGCACCGGGTCATAGAGCTCGATCCACCCAATCTTGGTTGAAAACTAACGTTCCGGACTTTATCAGCACTGAAAACTGGCCGTCGTCAAGTCCTGACCTAAATCCTTGGATTATGATTTATGGTCAGTTTTAGAGAGTAAGGCTTGCTCTAAACGCCATGATAATTTGGAGTCCCTAAAACGATCCATTCGGTTGGCAGTGAAGAATTTTCCTCTAGAAAGAGTTCGTGCTGCTATTGATAACTGGCCTCAACGTTTAAAAGACTGTATTGCAGCCAATGGGGACCACTTCGAATAAACATTGTATATTTTTAATAATTATATATTGATGTATTAAACTAACTCACTATGAAAGGAATAAATGTTACGTATAAAAAAAAAATCGTGCTTTTCTTTATAACAATATTTATGGCAAGACTAAGTATACTATAGAATACTAACTATATAACGCCTATTAAATCTTTATGTTTTGATAAATAGAGTGCCTGAACACTAGATTTTCTCTGCTTTGATATATCTGCTTCAAACATATATCACAATTTTTAAGATCTTTTTCTATTTATTTCATTTTCATTTTAACATTAATCTAGAAAATATGAAATACAACGTAGTATGTATATTTCCTTTATATAGTATATCGAGATCTAAAGAAGGCTACACTCAGAAGGTCAGCGCCTAAGTGTTAACTTGACAGTTTGTGGGTTCGATTCCCACTCGGGGAAGATGAATAATTTCATTTTGATTTTTTCCACACTGGCAACTAGGTAAGCGCGGTATTGAGTTCCGTCACCTAACACCTCGAAAGGCGGAAAACAAAGTGACTTAAAACAAAGTGAACTGATATCGTCTGGCACTTTAAAACATCACAAAGAACTAAACTAAGCTGGACTGATTCAGGACATCGCACTAGTTTAATAATTTAAACGAAATATGAAATAAAAAATGAATTATTTAGCAGGAAATGCTTTGAAAGAGGCTTTATTACGAAGAAATATTTACTTTCTGGCAACTTAGAGTTATATATGCTCATTTTTTGGACCAACATTAGATTTAACCAATATATAACTATAAATTAAAAATTGAAGAGTTCCTTTGTCTCTCCGAATTAATCTCTTGAAGTAACGAGTTGAATAGATGTTTATAAGAATTTGTCATGTCACACATGTCATACACAACATTTATTGCATCGAGATCGAAGCCGTGTATAAAAATCGTACAGGCTCGGAATTATTAGACAAATCATTTTTATAATTTTACTTATAATTTATTTTTTCGTTTATTGATATAATATTAAAAAAAGGAATATAATAATTATAATAATTAAAAAGTATTAATGTATACTAAAATATAAAAAACAGATACATTGTTATAGAAAATTCTCAAAATCAAATATCCGGAACGTAATTAGTAAAATTTCAAAATATTATAAGATATAGTAAGTTAAGAGAAATCCACAGAAGTAAAGCCATTTTTATAAGCTAACTCAGATTCTTTTTTTTCAGCTTCACGCTCCAATCCGCATATAGGGCAGACCGAGTAAACGTGATTTTGAACTTCCCGAACTATTTAGAGGCATATTCTTAAGACCTTATCAGAAATATGAAACCACTCTACTATAATACTTGCAAATGCAATAACATATACAATTTATAATCTTACACTTTACTTTATTTATGTTTTTTTAAAACAGTTCCTATTGCATAGATGATTTCATTTATTTACGTAACTAATTTGTCCTCAATACTAACGGTATTAAACTAAATAAAAAAAAAACACTTATTACGCTGACAACGGTTATTCCTATCGGTGCTAAATAAACATAATTTCATTTATTTTATTCGAAATATATTGATATATCAATACATATCGAATTTAGTTTCAATTTGATTATAACATCCAAAAAAGTTATAGTTTTAAATTGATTTTAGTTTACTTTGAACTTAATTAGTTTTTTAGTTCAAAATATAGATATTTATATACAATAGTTACTTCAAACTCTATTTTGCTAAACAGCCAACAGGCAAATAATTGATGATAAGGCAAAAAATTACGCTGCAGTAAAAGTGTGTCATTTTAAATTACATTATTATTCAATACAGATTTATTAAACAAAATTTGAAAAGAGCATGTATTTTTTTGGGCAATAATCTAGAATTTTTAAGTTGAGTGGAAAGCTTTAGGACTGTGGGAGCTACTCCTGTTTAGCCCTATATATAAAGACTATAAATTTAAACAAACATACCAAAAATATAAAACGATTCCCTCCTCTTGTAGCGTTTTTTTTTTTTTAACACCACATTTCACTTTATTAAAAA